>JBCAUA010034442.1:1886-12188 GCA_038406235.1 Peronia verruculata | reverse complement strand
CTTGAAGATGAATCCATATCATAGTGGAAATATTGCATTCTCTTTCTTCTAGCGCTTTTATGGTTAAGGCCATTAGAGTGGTCGACTTGGAGGCGCCCGGTGCGCTGTTTTGTTTTACATGTGTCTATCAACTGCTTCTATGAATAAACGACTGAAACAGACCATAGTGCATTTCCCAAATTCACACGGCGTCTAGACAAAAAAGCAAAAGTCATATGAAACAGAATATTGTAATTTCCCCCCTATTCACACCCACCCTACAGATCTGACGCTGGTGTCAAAGTTTGACACTTGGAGTGTCTTTCTAAAAGTAGTAACTGGTGAGGGGATCGCCAATTGATTGATGAAATTAAAATCTTAATTAATGAGTGTAATAAGGTAATATTTGGTATCAAACTGCTCTAGCATTCGACGCCTCACCGATCTGCAGAGTCAGATTTGTGGAATATTGAGTTTCACACTCAAAGCCTTTCTTCTTCTAACTTCCCGGTCAAAGGTCAAGTGAGCGAAACTCAGGCTGGGTGGTTGACTGTGGATGGCTTTTTGTTTTCTCTGGTTCCAATAGACTAAGGTCAAGGCCATAACTGTAACTGGTGTGACGTCACACATGGCAAAAAGAAAGATATTTAACCGACATAATAACCGGTTAACCTCATAGCAGTGTTCAAGGTCACAATTCTCATAAAGTGAGTTCAGCTATAAATATAGCTATTTAAAAAAAACAGTATTTACACAGAGATGGAGAGACACACAAAGAAAGAGAGAGAGAGAGAGGAAGGGAGAGAGAGAGAGAGAGGAAGGGAGAGAGAGAGGGGGGGGGATGGAAGATAAAATGATGAAAATTGTGCAAGAATGAGTCATGCAAGATATCGTTAGGGCGACATTCAAATCAAATCCCTCCCATTAGACAGCTTTGCTGAACATCTCTTTAATAGATATAGATTTCACCAATAAAATTATTTAAAAACTATCCCACGATTGTTAACATTCTTTCCTCTGTCTCATGTTTTCTATTCTATTTCGTTTGACTTTATTTCATCATATTTTATTTTATTTTACTTTTTTTTTTTTTCGGCAACCCAACTGCGTCCCAAGAGACTAGAATATTTTCTTGCCAAATCTCAGATAAGACAGATTGGCATTTTGGATGATGTACTTCATCGCTACTGAACAAAATATGTTTGATAATTGTGACATCTGGAATAGCTCAGGATTGGAGGTTAAGTTCTGTGAAGTGGTAACAGAGATCTGGTCAGTGTCACTACACACCACCATTTTGCTCTCATTTGGTGTTTCATGTGTCGTAGACTTGAGGACCACTGAAATTCAAATTTATATTTTTTCCTGTATAAAAGCTCAGTTTTGTCTCTGAATGAAAGTTTTACAAATCCACCCAAATACTTAGTCCAGAATACCTCAAAATTTGTGTGGCTGTAATTATGACAGTCGAAAGGGTGAATAAATTCAGTATAATTTACAGCTTTCAAAACAAACTAACAGATTGCTTCAATATTCTATCTCATTGAGAAGAGAGAAAGATGACCAGTTCATTTCAGACTTATTAGTGAAGTCAATTACACGAAATTATATTACGAAACGTTTTGAAATATCTCTGCTTACATTATTGTCTTCTTAGATATGCACACAGTCAGGACGTTTACGATCACTGATGTCTATAAAGGGTTTGGACAATCTAGTGTAATTTTGTATTTAATACGGAGCACTGAAATGAAGTTTTCCACAAATACTGCACAAAATGTCTTCTAAAAGGATATATGGTTCATTGGATTCATGAAAAGGTAAAATGAAAACCGCAAAAAAAAAAAAATGCTTTGTGAATTAGGGACATTTAAAGAAAGTATGTCATTTATCTGAGATACTAAATTTTTATTGACATATCTTGTCAAACTCCTCTCAAGAGATACATTTCAAACTGCAGATTTTAACACCTCTTCACAATACCAATAAAGAAGAGACGGAGGTGACGTTATAAATGCCCTGTCATTTTTAAGTCAAGGGCCTCCATTTCATAACCCCCTTAAATAGACTTTCGTCACACCCACCCTAAAAAGGAGTTGTTCAAGACAGAATCACTTGAGTTCTCAATTCAGAATTGCTCTCTTAAAAAAAATAATGAAATGTTTTCTTTTTTTCTTTTTTTTTTTTATGTTCTTGCGGAAATGAATTCCATTCCATTCGTGTTTTTTGCCATTTTCTGTCTCCTTTAAAAGTGCTAGCGACACACTCCGATAGATAACCAAAAGGCCAGTGTGTAGAGCCAGTTACCGTGCTGGAGATTGAGATTACAGGAGAAGAGAGGTTTCCATTCTCAGTAAAATGGTTTTCGTTTGAGCCTTTCCTTCTTGGTTCCGTAAAACTTTGGTAATGACCAGAGCAATCTTTATATTAATTATTTTCTCCTTTTTACCGTTGTTTTGTTATTGCAACATCCTTGACAGTTTTTTTTTTTTTTTTGGTTAATACGTTTCACATATGGATGGATATACAAGTGAATAAGATTATGAAGTCACACTTTTGTTATGAGACATAATTATAACATAAAACATTCTCTAGTCATAGTCAGTGTTCTTACGTTCAATCAAATCCTCGTACATAATTATATAGAGCCCATGTAATAACGAGATCTGGACACAGAATTGAATATACAAAATCTCGTGTGACCCACACTCACCACTCAATCTGACAGCTCAGAAAAATGGACAGTTCGATCTCCATCTTTCTTAACTTCTTCAAAGTTATACCAGACAACGCAATCTCCCTTAGGTGGCAGGATCACAGAAAGAAAAGGGGTAACCGTGGTGTTCTTTTTACGTCTTTCAATTTCCTCCAGGTGGATTTCTTGGCCGATGCATAAATTCAAGGCCAATGAACAATGAAGGCGTAACAGCCATAAAAAAAAAAGATAAATATCTAGGCGTGAGGCATTGTAGAAATTCAATGCTCTCCCAAAATCATGGGCATCAGCCACACAAGGTATGTCACCAAACAACATACATCACCATATAAAGAACGCGTGGCTCTTGTGAGGAAGAGAATGCGTTTTTGTACGACCGTGTTTCAAGGTGTAGTCAAGACAGTACACCAAACATAGTTGTAGACATCAGCGGAGGATGAAACGACAGAAGCAGTGGGTGGTCCATATCAGAGTGGACAGGGGCCAATTTTCAGAACTCAATCAGAGACCGGCAGAAGCAGGGTGGAGGAGGTGGTGCAGGTGGGGATGTTGCCGATAGAAAGACTCCCTGCCATACTTTGAAGACTCGCACCGTTACGGTATCCGTGATCTGTGAGCTGTAAGGGCATCGTGGACCATTATGTGCCTAGAACCCCTTTTAGTGACTTGCTGTCCGAGTCTCCCTTATAACAATTCACCGCGAAGACATTAATACTCATTGATGTCGTATCAGTTTCAACGCATACAACATGGCTGCCATTTGGTAGCTTCAAATATTTTTGTTTCTATATTTTCAGCTACTCTTAAATTATGTCAACAAGACGGCCCATTTCAAATCAAACTTCATTTCACGTTTTAAAAAGACAAAAGTAGAATAAGATGAGTCGAGAAGAGTTTAAATTTGAAATTAATTAAGCATGAATATACGTCGCTCAGAGACCTAGATAAATAAGATTACATGGGTCTGATCCACACTGTTGATTAATTCTCTGCATTAATTCATACATGTTAGCATACACAGCATTACTGGATTACTGGGGGGGGGGGGGGGAGAGAGTGAGGGGACCATAGGCCTTGACTAGAATGATTGAAAAGAAATAAAGGAGCCTTAATTGGCATATACAGGGGGTTACGAAAAGTATGCTTGCATGTCTTATGTCAGTAGCAGGTTTCGTGTTGTGCTTAGTTTTAATCGTAAGAGAAATTTGCATAGAAAAGATGTTCTGAAGTGGTTGCATGGAGTGCGATCTTTGCTTGCCGACGACGTACAAGCAGAATATAAACTTAAGAAAGATAAATTGGAAAAAAAAAACACGTTCCCTGTTGAAGAGCTGCACTTTGTTCCTGTCAAACATTGACACAATAATATCGCTACAATTAATGCGCGTTTAGCATAACAGCTTACTCTGTGGACGCTGTGTAAATCTCATATATCTTCATTGATATGTTTTTTTTTTTTCTCTCTCTCTCTCTCAATGCTCTGGTCTGCGGCGAATGATACAGTTTTGGCACAACAAAGCCAAATTATTCAGTAATGGCATTTCCGGTGTCACCCTTAATTTATGCCCCGAAAAAAAAAAAAGAGAAAAGCCAGACACGCTCTCTTCTATGTAAGAACGGCGTCCCATTCATCCTTGGATATATTTTTGGATGGTAACCTCTGTCGCAAGAGGTCTCGTGAATAAAGTTAGGTTTGCGATAGACCCCAAGGTCGGAAAAGTGGAGTTCGAATATGCCAAAAACCACGAAGGCTGAGATATTCATAGACAGCAATGACGTCACTATATAAATATTTTTTTTCTCTTTTTCCTCTTTATTTGTTTGTTTATTTGTTCGTTATTATCTGTTGCCGTTTTCCAATTCGGTCGGTCTTCAGAAACTAAACGCAGTTTTACATGGCATAACAGATAGTTTTTGTAACAAGCTTGGAAAATGATAGAAACGTAGATCAAAAGACTCAGAACAGGTTATGGTTCTGTCTGGCGCCACTGGGACGAGGTCGTAAGGATGAAATTGTTGAACGAAAACAACAACAACAACAACAAAAACAAAACTTCTTTACAGTGTTTGTCGGTTTTTGTGCATGCGATAATAGTTGCCTTTTAGGACATCTGAAAAAGTGCCATCATTATTTTTTCTTTCATGTATTCTTGTTTGACCTGATATATAATACAACTATCAAAATATTTGATTTAACTATTGGTAGTCCTTGTGCAGCCAAACCGCAAACTTCAATTTTATAGAATATTGTATTTCACTTTCCAATAGATTTCGAAGTTCACTGATTTCAAAGAAGTAACCATGAGGATTCTGGCAAATACTGCCAATCCTGCCATGAGCAGAGAGACACATCGTCATCAACCCCGCGGGGGCCTGGGTTTATAAGTAGGTTCTCTGCTCCCACCTGCAGGCAATCGATGGGGTGTCTCCAATGGAGTGCCCTCCTCGACATTCCAGGGGAGACATCTCTTCTCTCTCTCCTTGCTCCTGTCTTCAATCTGTCCCGCTTTCCTTCCTCTCTTCTTCTTGACGTGTAAACGTGTCATACCGTGTTTGACACAATATAGCCGTAATTGTGCTGATGTGTCGTTAATCCCAAACTTAAACAAACAAAACAAACAAGAATCGTCATGCCAGGAAGATCACCTGACAAGATTGTAGCAGTCATCATTACTTGTCTTGTCAGTGACACCAACTGCTCTCGTCACTACCTTTAGGTCACACATCAATGGCGGATTCTTTGCCCCTTCATCGGCCTTCCTCCCTTAACTCCCTGATGGAATAACAGTACTTCCTATCCTATCCTATCCTATCCTATCCTATCCTATCCTATCCTATCCTATCCTATCCTATCCTATCATGTCTGGTCTTGACCTGTTATGTCCTATCATATCCTGTCCTGTATATTCTGTCCAGCAATGTCCTATCTTATTCTGTCCCATTTTTTCCTAACTTGTTCTATCCAGGAGTGATGAAAACCATTGTTCGTTATTGAAGATTTTGCACAGGTTACCTCCATTTTTCATCTTTCTTAAGTGCACCTAAACAAAAGCCCATTTTGCGAGACCCCTTAATTCACTTAATGATGCCCGCCCAGATCTTCGTCTACGTTTGTCTACTTACCATAGTCTGGTTGAACTGCCCCTAGTTAATAAAAAAATGCATCTACGAACGTCTTCATTAGAGAGACATATTTAAGACCCTCTAGTTACTCTTGGCTTCTGTGGTTTGCGCAGGTTTGTTATAATTTCTGCCTCTTAATCGGGATGTTTAATATCTGCATCGCTAAATTTCAGTATTCTATAGATTCTAGATGTTTGGAAGATAGGCTCTCCCAGAACTACTTTGTCATTTAGTTTAAATAGATATTCTATTCAACATTCAGGCATCAAATTTTGATACTCCCTAAACGTCAAAGATTTCTGCAGGGAATCAAATGTAAACTCTTTTACCTAAAGCCATATAAAAATAGTTACTCAGGATAAAGTTGAAAAGAAAACATAAGAGCTCAAGATTGTTTTGTAATGGATGCTTTGTGGGTATTGTGTGTGTGTGGGGGGGGGGGGGGGGGGATTTTGCGTGGGGATTTTGAAAATACGTCAGTCCTTATGCTCTTCAGGTGAACAAAACAAATAAAAAAAAAGGGAACTGGGTAAAAATAAAATATTATTTTACGATCATATGTTGGTAAACTTCCTATATGGGCTGCTAACGTTTAACGCTATACTTCAGCCTTTCCATAGACCCATAGCGTTAGCTTTGGAACCGAGCGGCCATACTTCACATAGTTGGCAAGATAAGACAGCCCTTTCAAATATGTGGAGCAAAAATGTCATATTTCTCATTGAATTTTTTGTTGTGGACTGACACAATATGATTTATACTGATATTAGCTCTGAGTTCGCAGTTTGTGAATAAATGCAGAGAACATTTGATCATACAGTCCCAACATTTCAGGTCGTCACTTATGTCAATAGAGTGGGCCAAAAATGTCAAAGAGCATAGTTCATCTTTCGTTGGCTCGTAAGTTTTATAGAAACTTGTAAAACGATTAGGCGACACAAAGTCTGGAAGAGCTGCTTTTTTTTCTGAACACAACACGGATTTCGCATGGCACTGGTTGGTCATCTTGCTTCGTCTTTAACTCTTATTCTCTCTTCATCGAAAAGATATGCAAATGTATTTCAGATGTTGCGGGTGGCATTTCCTTGTCTCCAGGATGTTCAGAAGTTGCTTCAGCCATTTTATTTTCGTTAGTAGCTGCACAACTAGTCTAATAAATAGTATAACATCGTAAAAGAAGATATATGAATGAAAAGAAAAAAAAGAGAACCGAAAGGAGTTAGATATCGTGTTTAAATAGAAAGCACGTAAAATCATCTTACGGAGTTTCTTCAAAGTCTCGGAAATAAAATTCGCCCGATGAATAAGCATCGTGACCAATGTGTGTGTGTGTGTATGTGTGTGTATGTGTATGTGTGTGTGTGTGTGATTGTGTGTGTGCGTGCGTGCGTGCGCGCGTGTGTGTGTGTGTGTGTGTGTGTGTGTGTGTGTGTGTGTGTACCCTATAAAGGGACAACTGAACCAGAATAGAAGATAAAAAAAGTCCACCCCACAGCTACGCAAAGCTATTTGCGGAAGAAAAATACATTCATTGAAGAATCAAAGAAACTGTATATGGCACACAGTCTGGAATGCAAAAGAATGCGCACATACAATCTATTACCATAAATGTGTTGTAATTCATTATCTGACAATCTGCTTGACCAGAAAAATGAGTATCATATCATATCATTAATCTGCAACAAAATCCCCAAATTATCTTGTAAGCTGGGAAACTACTGATCTATTGAGATATTCTGGTATCTGGTGGTCGTAGCATAATATTGCTTCGGTATATAATAATCTAGACCTCTTTTCTATGAGAATAACGCACGCCACAAATACAATGAATAGATGGATGGATGGATGGATGGATGGATGGATGGATGGATGGATGATAGATGGATGATAGATGGATGGATGGATGGATGGATGAACAGATTGATTGATGGACAAACCGATAGTTGAATTAAAAAACAACAAAGAAAAATATTAAGCACTTTTTTCAATTGAGTTTTTTAATCCTTTCTTTCTCCAACATTTCAGGAAAGTTTCAACAGATGTAGAAGGCTTACTTATATCTAGGGTGATCGAAAGAACAGAAAGTGAGGAAATTATAATCTTTCACTGTCATCCAGTGTCTAGGCATGAAAATAAGGCCAGACGTATGATGTATTACAGGAACCTGGAATTAGGCCACGATCTCCTGGTAAATCCAGTCCCGGAACATGGAGGTCCTGACGTAAACGCTGGGGAAAGTTCCGTCACAGTTGCTGATGCCCCATGACGTCACACCGGCCAGGTAGTCGCCACAGATCATGGGACCACCACTATCGCCGCTGCAAGAAGACTTGGGCTGCTCGTAGACGCAAATGTGCGTGTCATAGATCCTAGCTCCGCTGACGGCAGACCACATATTTGCACATTGCTGGTTGGTGATTTTCGTGATGGAAGCCTGAAGATGGAAAGAAAAAAAATCATTCTCTTAGTGGTTCGTTAACCTTCTAAGAGCTGTGACAATATGTTTAACAAATAGTGAAATAGTCTACTTCAAGTACTGAATCGCAGCAATTGTGTAATGTGACAATTTCCACACAGTTCATTATTACAGTTGATTATGAATCAATTCCAGAAGTAAAATTGGACAGTGTCTTTGAGATAGTTAGTTAATCATTTCACCCTTTCTTTATCATAATTCATATATCATATTTGTTAACCTGGGCTCCTTCTCCTCCCACCCTCTCTCTCTCTCTGTTTTTCCCTCCACCCCCAGAAACAGTTTTAATATCGTCTCTATTTCAGCTTTGGAGTAGGAAACTTTACGTTGGAATGAGCAGTTATACAAAATTTAAGGGATTTGGCACTGGCAGTGCGATTCAACTGGAGATTCTACTGAAATCTCTGCATGCCTGAGCTGCAAAAGTGTATACTGTGGTTATTTGAATGTGCTGTACAAATACAGAGAAAAGACAGACAGATGGCCTCATCCGAAGATGATACTTAGTCTCTCCCTCTCCTTCCTTCCGCCTTCTCCCCCCCTCTCTCTTTCTCTCTCTCTCTTTCTCTCTCTCTCTCTTGCTTCCTCCCGTTTTCATTTTACAATCATCTCCCCACATTAGTTACGGAATGAGGTATTCTACTAATTAAGAAATTGAGGACGAGGCAGTAAAATGCCCTGAAAGGTCCCCCTATTGAAGGTCCTCCTATAAGGGCTGCCCAGTGTGTGCTATACCTGTTTGAGTGTGTCAGCGGTTCCCCCTGAGCCAGACAGCTGACCCCAGCCCGAGATGATACAGCTTTCATAGGCAAAGGAAGATCCCTCTGGAGCGATTTCCACAGTTCTCACATACTCATTGATAGTCACATCGTTAGCAAGGGTCAGCATAGCAATATCATTGGGGAAACCACCGGCGTTGCCGTTGTAGTTCCTGGACAATAGAATGAGCAGGCATTAGATATGATCATTTAATTCTTCCCACAATACTCACCTAGTGTTTTAAAGTACTAGTATTTTACAAGACATAATAACGTCGGGGATAATTGCCTTTGATCAATCTTAACTTCACAAATAAAGAGCCATTGCTAGATCTTTCTAAGCAAATCCTGTGCACTTTGCTAGCACTGACATGCCTATCTTTGAGAAATTGTAAATAGCACCGCCCACTAGTCCGTTCCTTCTTCTCATCCGCATAGCGAATACACTGGCATTCTACCTCGGGTAAGAGGGTGGAAGGTCATTTTGAAATCTCATGTCGGCGTCTTTACAGAATGCCTCCTTGACAAAATATTTTAAAAAATCATAGCTGTCATTTTTTTCCCAAGTATTTCCTATGAAGCTATGGCATGTGTCTGCCTTGATGGCGCATTTGTCCCAGGGGAAAGTAGCTTGAGATTAGAGCTTTGTATTTCCAAGCATTTGATTAGTTGTGAACAAAGCTCGATAGATACTCATTGCAGTCTGAGGCTTGTCCGTCAAGTAACCAGTTCTGGTCACTATTTTAGTTCTTAAGCAAAAGCAACATTACTAAGAGTGTTAAAAAAAATGTGCTTCAAAAAGTCATACATTAGCTGCTGGATAAAACCACAAAATAATATGTGATTCATTCTTTAAAGTTCTGGGGCAACCTGCGATTTATTTAAGTGTGCCTCTCTGTTCACAAATTAATTGAGTTCTTTTTTAACAATGTAAAGTAGAAACTAGGATAATGTACCAAGTACTTCCATAGAAATGGATAAAACTATAAATATGGCTTCTTATTGAAATGTGTGATCCATTTATCAAACTTCTTCCCCAGAATTTTCAAAGTCATGTCTAGTATAATCTGTGATCCGTAAGTTTCGGTTACTTCTTCACTTTATAAACAAAGAAGAATCTGAGTTATAATTATGCTCTTTTAGAATAGCTGCTTATGGAAATATGCGATGCATTCATCAAAGTTTTTGACCAGTGGGTGCAAAGCCTGGTCTCAGTCAGGACAATGACAGTGACCTGTGGATGGAGACGT
>JBCAUA010034431.1:0-12188 GCA_038406235.1 Peronia verruculata | reverse complement strand
AAGAAAAAAAAAAAATGAAAAACGGCACACTTTTTTCTTTCTTTTTTTTTTAGCAAAATCCAGACTTTAGGAGCCCCCCCCCCCCCCACCCCCTCACCCTCCCCTTAAACTGTTCAGAAATCCCCTCAGGTTGAGTCTTACTGAACTTTTCTTATTAAGTAACCTTGTATTATAAATGATTAATACTTGCTACTTCAAGGTATATTTCTTTCACGTCCTCCTCTACCTCAAAATCTTATTCACTCTTTTATTCCAGAGAGGGATAATCAGTTTTTGACGCCTATTTGAATGTACATTTTTGACAATCGATTGTTACAACCCATTTTCATGATACTAGTGTGAGGTTTCAAACTGAAAGCCAAAAGTTCATCTTTTAATGGTAATATTCATGACACAGCCATAAACAAAATAAATGTAATTTTTAAAAACAATTATATATAAAAAAAAAAAAAGAAAAGAAGCAGCAGAAATAAAAATAAAAACAATAACAAGACAAACTGAAAAGATACAAAGAGAACACACGCACACGTACACACATACACAATCACAATAATCTGTAATAGCTCTGTACAGCCATTAGGAACGAAGCTAATTTGAACAACAATGAACAATATGGTTTTCAATATGACGAGAAAAGGGTTTCTGTATTAATATTTCTTTTATTCATTTTGATGAGGTATGAAAATATGCCAGAATACTAGAAAAACATTTTGAAAGACAGTTTTTAAGGTTCACATTCTTGAAATGTGTGATTCTCAGGTGATGTTTACACAAGACTATAGGTAACATATTGCTAGAGCTCAGAGTAATGATACTTTCTGTGGGATGAATTGGAAACTTGTTTTCAAAACAAAAGATATTTGATTCGATACGTTTCATCTTCAACCTCTTAGCACTTCATATACAACATGAATAATTTTCATTCTTCTTTCCGGTAGCTAATTTAACCAAATTTGTTCGACGATGTCAGTCAAGAACGGCTCATCGTGCATTGCTTTATGTACTCAATAAGCATCACAATGACATCCTGTAGATCAATTCAGTTCCTGAACGTGTTCACTGGCAAATCTATCCACTGCATCAATATGCATTTGTACTATAACGTTATTTATTGTACAATAAATAAATAAATATATTGCTGCTCAATATAATTTTATTTATAGAGAGTAGCGATATCGGTCGTCAGGACGTCGAGATCAATACTCTACATTCTACGTGACAATTCATTTTTAGTTTGAGTTTTATCGGAGTAATTCAGTTTTTGACAATCATTCTGCATAATTAGATAATGGCAAATCTCTAAAACTAAAATGATAAAAGTGTAAAGGCATTTATGTGGTGGAGGTGAGAATAGAAATGCTCTAATTTGGAGCCTCGAGTTAGTTCTTATTTCTAAACAATGTAGGCAAAGCACAATTAATCCTCATCTTCAGACAATAGACTTTGTTAACATTTCAGACACTCAGATAAAAGTATGCAGGGTGCGAAACTTTCTCTTTTCGATCAACAGATCAACTACTACCGGTCACAAGTTAGCTTCTCCTTACTTATATATATAATTTCATAGTCCCCTGTTTTCTATTTGAGGAACCTGTTTACAATGCCAGTTGTTCTCCTAGGTGTCGGAACCTATTCACACCGCAACATATTGGCACAAAAAAACAACCATTTTCATAAAATAATAAGAGGGAGGAGCCCAGAAACATCTTGAGCAAGTAAAGTAAAAATACAAAATATGTGTGGGGTGAGGGATATCTCTTGTTCGGCCATATATTCACATTTTACTAAAGGTAGCCATTTAGCTTATGCCGATGTATCCCCACATGTTCGTTTTCCCAAGCTGGGTCCACTCTTAGCAAATCTTCAGTCATCGGGTCCACTGCAGTCCATGGTGCCTTAAAACCTGGTCTTCATTAATATGAGAGCCGAGTTCTTGTTAATGAATTATTGGTACAACCTAATTATTAATAATTGTTACATTTTAATTCTTTTTTATCTTTTTTAACCATTTTTATCTCACAGTCAGATCTACAACCATTAGAGCAATACCCGACTGTCGCACTCCTGGCCATTATTAACCCATTATTAACATGGTGGTAGCCCACCCAGACACGAAGAAAGATCTTAGCCGAAAAATTCAAAGATTTGATCGGAAGATCAGAACTCTTAGCATCAATACAAGCAGAAAAGAAACACACTAGGGTTCAGCCAAAGAGTGAATCGTCCAATGAGATATGAGGACCTGTCCCTAGATAATTGTAACTGCACTCTTTGGTGAAAAGTAGAAGAAGAAGATAACCATTGCAACTAGGTACATCGAATCACAAAATCTCACTGGTGATGTAAGTGTTTCCCTTTCAACTGCTAGTAAAGGTCATTGAGTTTCACACTGAACAGACAAAAGAATGCATGCTTGTGAGTGCTGATTATGTGAATTACATCTTGTTCTTGACATATTATTGTAAAGGCATATGGCGTTGTCAAGAGTGTTTGCAGATGTATATCTAATTGACGATGCAAGTGACTGTGGAGTTAAAATTATATTGGGCTGAATATTATGCCGTGTGACAAGAAGTTATATCTACTGTAACAGCTTGACGTGGGCGTTGCATTAATAACGTGGGCGTTGCATTTAGGCCTAGAATAGAATCCAAGGATTCAGAGCAGATTTGCTCAGATAGACTGATATCTCTCTACTTGATACAGGCTTCGTAGAGATTTCTGGCGTAATTTGTTTAGTACTTTTACGTTAATGGAGTAATTAAGAAAGTATGATATCCATCGCTTCACCGGTCTTAGACTTGTTTGTTTAGTATAAGAATATGAATATGTTGTCGAAGAGTCACATGTGATAGCTCTGAGCAAAAGAAAGTTTACATTTGACAATAATAACTGATTATAACAAAGGAATATTTGTTTCGGCCATATTACTGGTTACAGATCTTTAGCACTTGAGTATTTAGATCGACCACCCGAACATCTACTTTGCATGTTTAATACCTTTCATTCAGACATAGGCCATACCTAAAAAGTAAAGTCCTAAAATTTTCTATTGCTGGAAAAGGAATTTATTTGTGTCAGCAGCAGCCAACAGCTTTGATAAGAAGTTCAGCTTTTGGAATTAAAGGTCACAAACCAGTAGAAATAAAAAATGGATGAGATAACATGAGATGCGACACAATGAAATCAGGCTCTCGTCAAATTTTGGGCATAAGGAGTTATTGGTATCACTGTGAAGATTATTCATTTCCCTATCAGTGTGTGAAAAAATGATTGTTGTATCTTATGCAGGGGTTGAGATATTAGCAATTAAAGACAATGAGGATGACCTGTTGCTGCAGCGAACTTTATCGAGAAAATGGCCCATTACTTTTGGAAATCCTTATTAACCTTTGTTATGCCATGCCGCTAAATTACAATTTTTGGACTTCTATTTGATCTATTTCAGCAAAGTGAACCCTGAAATGCAATTTTAGATTGATGTGCAAGGGTTTGGTGAAAAAAACAAATACTTTAAAACTTAATTCACTGTTGAAAAACACGTGATTTCTCCGGTCGGCTCAGTTTGACGAGCGCCTGATTTCATCGTGTCGCGTCTCATATGTTGTGAGGTGATCTGCGTTTCTCAGATGTTTCCAAGTCTGACCTATGAGTGTGTTGTTTGTACTACAACAGCCATATTGAGTCCAGCATATTATAATGCGTTTACGAGTTAGAGAAAGATCAAAAGGATGTGTATGATTTGGACGATAACAGATTTTAAAGGCAACCCATCAAAAAAAAAAGTCTCAATACGCAGTCTGTCTTGTGGTCCGCAACTTCATATTCCTGGTTAATGGACTACATTCTAGAGTATTGGCCTGCTTGGCATAAGAAGTGCAGGATAGTTTGTAACCTTGTTTGTTTAAATAGATCTTTCAGAGAGAAACTCTGGATCAACTTTCAAGATAGGGGAAAAAGAAATGAAAAGAAGAAAAAAAAACAGCCAAAATAGAGAGAGTCAAAAAAGATTTTTTTTTTTTCAAAAATAGGGAATTTAAACTAGATAAAGGAGGTCAAAGATATATCTGCCTGGCTCAGCTTTGTATCCAATGTCTGTCCAGCTTGTGCCAGGAGCTGAGCGCCTCAAATGAACAAAGGAAGCGCCGCGGAAAACAAGGAGAAAAATCAGCCCAACATACTTACACTATCTTTCAGCTGCATAGATTCCAAAATGCCATGCTCATCAAATATCTGTAGCATAAATCACGAAATGCAGCACAGGAACAGGAGGGAACGATAAGCCTAAATAATATATTTGCCATTCTGGCACCAATGCAGAATAGAGAATCTTTTTAGCCATCTGCATAGTCGAAAAGAACCGTAGTTGTAGCACTAAGTTGTGTAAAAATTTGATTCACACAATAGATCGGTATCGATATTTCTGATCATCTCTCCAATTCTCCTGATATCGCTTCAGGTGAAATAGTCATCGGTCGGTGTTTCATCGATATTTTTACAAACTGATGTTTGCGGGTTTGACTGGCACATTCATTACCCACAAGGCTAACATTTATTTGGCAATATTATACTGTCGACAATTTTCTGAATTGAAGCATGCTTTGAACAGAAAACTTCGAAGGCTACATAATGGAATAAAAATCAGTATCAGGGATCCTTCCAACATGTGTGTGAACGGAAAGATAACAGCACTTTTTTACCCGTTTCGTCCGGTGAGTCTGTGTGGCAAATTTAGAGTGCAACACCCGAATCTCGATCTCAACCTAGATCTCTAGAGCTATTCAGCATGGACGTTCAAGGTAAGCCTATCTTGGTTGAAATAATAACATCTTATGATCTAGTGTGTAGATTTAGTCATATTGCTTTACTGAATGACAGATTAATGAATTATGCCGAACAGTATCATATCAGAATGCTTATACAGCGCTGAAAATTGATGTAAAATGGATCTAGATCTAGATCTAGATCACCTTGAGTTGTGCTGCGATCACCTAGATCTAGATCTAGATCGAGAGCTAGAACTTTAGAGCCTGGTGTCCCAGATCAAGTTTGCCACAAGGTCAGCAAACAGAACGGATAGAGTAGAGTTCACCTAAAAATTTTGTCTCACTTCTTGGCTTGGCAAGGTAGGGTAGGAAGTTTATGATGAGAACCCTTCTCTATGAATGGCAGACTCATAGCCAATTGAACCTAGATACTCGACAAAAAAATAATAGTAGTGAGCAGTAGGAAAGAAAATGACGTGCTTCTGTAACTTATGACTACCGACGCAAATCAGAAATGAGGCAAACTCATGCAAACAATAGCGATTAGCCTCCATTGTGATTGTGTTGGTGTACTTGATTGCCGATAGGCTATCAGAATTTTATGAAATTATTGTATTCCATCGTGACAATGGACTTCAAGACAGGATCAAGTCTTGTCCAGCGGCACAAGATTATTTAGGAGGGAGAGATAACTGGTTTTAGGAAACAGGACCTTGATGACTTGTTTGTGTGAAGTGCTGAGAGTGTGGGCATTAAGTTGGACCCAGATCGTATTTTTGGATTGTAAGACTGATACCCCAAAGGTGAAGTTGACAGTGTCGGCTAATGGCATAAGCATAAATTAGCCCATTCCTATCAAGCTTGATGTGTCAAATGACCTAAGACAAATTCTACCGTTCAAAGCATTTGATATCTTGTCTTACCTGCCTAGCCGAGAGACTGCGAATGCCGTATGTTCGCCTCACATCCGGGTTGTAAGCTTACGTCCTGTGGGAAGCCCCGTTGGGCTTGTCCCGAAATCTTGGCTAACACTAATAACTTGCTATAATCATGTCGTTCCATTGATGTGCTGAATATTTAGCCTTCGAAGTTGGATTCAAGCATTTTTCCACTTCAGCCATTGTTGTGCTGAAGTCTGAAGTCACAATTCTCGAAAAAAAAAGGGGGGGGGGGGAGGGGGGAGGGGAATAGGAAGATGAGACGTCATAATTAATGGAGCTATAGTGTCTTTGGTTTGATTACACAAAACTGTGTACCAGGTCGCCATCTTAGCCGGAAGGCGAATGACGAATACAAAAGCTGTTGTTTGTAAGAAAGATGCAGTTAGTCTCGAATTTCTTCACTCGTCTTTATTTAGACTTTTCCACACATAGAATCTAGATCTAGATCTATCTCCACTGAAGATGTCCGCTTTAGTGAGTGTTTAATGTACTGTTCTGCTGTGATTAAGTTCTCTATTTTCTCATTCAATGGAGGCCAACCCACCGAATCATACGGGGTTTTGTTTTCGGCGTTGTTTTTTGTTTGGTTTTGTCTTTGTGCTCTGTTCCGTTTGCTAGGCCTCTGTTGCAATTCCACATATCTTCGGACTAGTGTACCACTAGATCTAGTATTTAAATGCCCCGACCAGATTGTGTGTAGATCTCTGTTAAGGGGGGGGGGGCGTTCTAAAATACGGATTTTGCCCCAAAAAATGCGATTTTGAGCTTTTGTTTTCTCGTAAAAGTACTGCCTTTTCTGCGTGTAAAAATGGTATCAAAAAGTTTCTATGTCCATTCTAATGTGTTTCACCAATGGTCATTCAACGGTAGACCTAATGTATTGTCAATTAGGATTTGGCTCCACCTGGCTGCTAAACGAGGCCGTAGATCATCGCGATTTGATTATAATAGGCAAAGGATGCAAAAGGCACTTGAATATTACCTCTCCCAGCAATATCACGAGTTCCAGTGCCAGGGGTGGACACTGGATGACCACAATGAGGCTAGAAAAACTGCTGATCATGCATATTATCAATGTAAGTGTTCTAAAATGAAACTCTTCGTCCTATAAATAGCGCAATTTTGCTTTCTTTCTGCTACTAATAGCTCAGTTGTCGACTCTATGTCATAGTACAGGTTAAAACACTCTTGGTTTGCACTCAGAAATGATATGGGGGACACAGAGAGACCCTCAAGAACCCGAAAGGGGTTCTTATAAAGATGGGGGATAGGGAGAAAAATTCGATGAAAGATACCCTCCAGAGAGAAAAAAAAAACGGCAACAAGAGATCCAGAGGTCATGAAGCATGTAATAAAAAAAAGGCTGTTCCGAGGCTGAAAGCCAAACAGAAAACTCTTCATGTCAATTTTTCACTAAAAAAAGAACTTTAAATGCGTTTTTCTCAAAACCTGTTTTTTTTTTTTTTATCTCCTTTTTTGTTTCGAAACCAATTCAAACCAAATTTGGTATACATCATTGTCACCACAAAACCCAAAAATTACGTATGTGAGTTAATTCTGTTCAGTAAATTTTAGAGAAGATTGGGTTTTTAGTTTGAAAAAATGGTGAAATTTGAATTGTTGCTATGAGACATTTTCAAAAATTTGTAGAAAATTTTGTATAGCATGGAAAGAGGTGAAAATATGTAACTTTTTAGATATTATATCAAACAATATGTATTCACCAAGTTTTATCAAGTTCTGTTGAAATATGATGGAGGAGATAGATTTTAACATCAGTCAATTTAGAGATGCCAAAATCTAAGACGGCGGCGTTGCCATGACAACCATGCAAAAAAATCTATTTCTTTTCATTGTTCTCCTTGAATCTGAACATACTGAATTCGACCGAAAAGGTGAAAATAACCTAACTTTAATAATAGAAAAAAATCACCCTCCTGACTTAAAAAACATGTGGCAATGTGTGCCCTCGCAACACACACACACACACACAAAGAAAAAAAGCAACATATATACACACATAGGCTCATCGTGATAGAGACGCCTTAACCCCTGTTACAGGTCTTTTGACCAGGAAATGCCAGATCTAATTATAACACACACAGGGAAAAAGGATTGTACTGATTCATGTAGATAAATCTTTAACTGACGGTAGTGATCAAATGATCATAGTGAGGAAGACAATCTGCATGACTTTTCAATCTGCCAAAGGACCCATCCGCCTAAGAGCCCGCTTTTTTGTTCTTCCCACAACCGGGTTCTTAGGCAGAGACCACTGCACCATATTACGATTTTATTTTTTGTCAACAGTGCTACGTCATCAAATAAGTTCCGGCCTCTGTATCTAATACAATGACCTGCTATTCACTTTAAAGCTCACATGAAGTGTCATAATGAACAAAATATGCATGAGAAAGATTAAACAATCACAGCCCATGTTCTAATTTAGACCTGGAGACACAATTTTCACACAATATAGAGCTGATCATGGGTGCTATTACTAAAACCAAAAAGATGTGTGGTAAGGAGATATTGATGTATTAACCAACGACAGAGGGTAATTTAGTAGTAAAATACACAGCATTTTGAAATGCTTCTTGTAACACCACTCGATATATAATCTAGTGACCAAAAACTACACTGGAAGAAACAGAAAAAATGTAAGAATACAATGGTTATAAGTAAATTCTCACTTCAGACGCAATCTCAGAATTATGGACAAAAAAATATGATACCAAGGCAAGAACACATGGTAGCATGTGGCAATTTCAAAAGCGATATGGTGGATGGGGAATTCTTCTCAGGTGCCCAACTGATCAGTGATTTATTATTGTTGGTGAATTAAAAGCATATCCATGATTGGTTTCCACAGCCATGTACAAAAGTATCTAAATTATTGAAACAGAGCCCTCCTTATTAGAACAAAAAAAAAAAAAAAAAGTAAATAAATAAATTTTAAAGTATAAAACAAAAAAGAAAGCCAGGGAAAGTTCTTCCTAGAGAGGATTTTTATTAGAAAAGAAAAGATGAAGAACATTTTTTACTATTTTTATCCTTCTGAATACTGTGCATCTCTTGATATATTTTATTTGATTTTGATTCCCATACAAAAAAGTTGGAAATTCTATTTATACATTTTTTTTTTCCAGATTTCTGGCCTTGACTTATCTTTTTCCTTCTTATATATACATGTATATGTCTTGCGGCCAATCCAAATGAGATTGTAAGTTGCTGGGCTAGAACTGAGAAACTGGGCTTGGAATGTGATGAGGGGGTCAGAAATTTTTTTTTTTTTTTTCAGAAGTTGAAAGGACATTCATTTCTGAACAAAACAACATGAGCCTTACCATTGCTGTATAAATATTTCTTCATTAAAATTTGGTTTTTGTGAGGTAGGTATGTAGATTTATGCCATCGACTGTTCATTTAAACTTGATTTTCTTGGCATTTCGGTCATTGCTGGGGGGGGTGGGGGGGGGGCTCGGCTCCCCCTTGTCTCTTTGAACTGCAATATCTCTGGCTAGAATAAGGCTAGCTCAAAACTTTTTTTTACCACCTGAAAGGATATGAAATTAGCTTTCACACGATATCAAAAACCCCATAAAGTGAAAAATTTACATACGACTCATTTTGACTGATATATAAATTGCCACAACATAATACACTGTGACTCTTAGAGTTTCAGGTTAACATCGAAGAACACTAGTTATTGTTATGAATAGTATCAAGGATTATAATGAATTCATCAATGGAATATATAATTCAAAGTAAATTTCAAACATGTCATAAAATTTACTCAGGAATAGTAATTTCATCACAAATATAAATATTTTGTCAAACATCCAGTTTTAATTTTTTCATCAAAGCATTGGACCAAAGCCCATTGGTCTCTGTATGATGGTGCAACATATGACTGATGTAGAAGTAACCAATGGTATGTGTCATACCCATCGTCATGATGATGAAGGAGAAATGTAATATAATTTCAAATGTGTGAATTGCTACCTAGTCAAATCCTGGCAAAATAAAAATTATCTGGCCTTACGCAACATATATGGTGTCTGTTTGTTTTATGCACATTACCCTTTTCTCATTGCACTTTAATGCTTCATAATATTACAGACAATGTAGACACTTCATAAGTTCAAAAAGAAATTTCATGCTTCCCAAAGTAATTTTAATGAAATGCACAGTGATTAATCACATATAGTCCTACCATATCTCCATAATCTAACATGACACGATATTTTGGAGATAAAATACAAAGAAAAAATAAATGTATACATTATGGCCAAGATGTAGAACTATCTGAGAGTTTTAATTCAATCCATAAATTAAAATTATTTCTTGGCCATGAGAAGCCATGATCAATGAAACAAAATGAAAATTTAGCTAAAAATTCAGAGAATCAAACCAAAGAAAATTGGTTCTTGGTCCACATTCAAGAGCCCAAAGATGTCACACATCCAATCATGAAAAGGATAACTGCACTATCACTGAAGAAAGTTCTCAACATCACTGCAATTTGATAGGAGCATTTACAGGTTTTTATCACACTTAGTTCATTTGACACTATCTTAACTGATAGCCACTTCAAAATTAATATTGTTTTTAATCATAATACAGAATAATCTGTATAACAATTGTCAATATATTCAGTCAGTTTTATGGCTCTACCAATGTCCAAATGTGGTACTTCATTTTAAAAAGCGACTCATTGGCTTAGTTCCACCAATTTCAAAAGACTAAATGATAACAAATGATAACAAATTTTATATTGTGTCAATTTAATCAGGATGAAAAGATCTTTCTCAAAATAATACATCCAAAACATTTACTACAGAGACAGATTAAAATGTTTATACAATCTAAATATGGTTGTCGTCAACTTACTGCATCACAGTCCACTCCCTTTTGACTCAGTTCTCTCTTTAAACTTCTCAGCTCTTCTCTCTGCTTGTCTACTGTGTCTTTCAGTTTTGTTAGGACTTTGATTTCTTCTTCCTCTGTTTCTGTTAAGTTAAAAAAAAAAAAAGAGGAAACACATAGAGCTCTGCAACTATACAGTTGGGTAGAGAAACTCAAACACAGAAATCTCAAATTCATGGAAATCTCAGATGCTATGGGGGACTATTAGACAAGATACATGCGCCCTTTGACCTTTTAACCAGGACTCTGCGCATGCTCATGATCTCGTAGTTACTTGACTGTTGACCACCCCAACTTCCGGTTCTACTGTTTCCAGTGTCAACATTGAACTGCTATGTCCTGTCACTGGATAAATGCTGTTATTTATTTTAGCATCCATTTCTAACTGATCCAGAAATGAAGAAACTATGGTGGCAAAGATCAGACGTGACGACAAACCCGACTTTCATGGTAGGTTATGCCTAGTGATTGAGAAATCTGACATATCTCATATTCAATGTATCGCGCACATTGTGTTTATTTCATGTTGTTATTGATGCAGGAAAAATAGACCAACTTTTGCAAGAAATGGGGGTGTAATTAATTTAGTTTCCACAATGTTGGGTTCTAGAGGGAAAAATATGGACCCTGTCCTTCCAGACTTACAATACCACACATGGACAAAACATTGCACTGGTGTATGGGCAAATTTTTACACCAGTAAATGCTAATTTGCAGCATGTTAAAACCGTAGTTTTCTTACACTAGTGCACTATTTAGGCCACATCAGGGGCAAGATTTCTACAAGTTAGGAGAATGAAGAAAGAATGCTTTAAATATGACTTGCTTCTTACTTTATTTAGATCTACCATTATATCTTAGGGTTATTCTGCGAGAACTGCTAGAATCTACATCTAGATCTCGGTGGGAGTTGCATAAAAAAAGGAAGAGGCTAAGTAGACCCCCACTTGGTCTTTACAGAACACTTGATTATGAGTACAGGATTGATGTGCCAACCAGCATACTGCTGTGTGTTTTATTTATTTATTTATTTATTTATTTATTTATTTATTTATTTATTAACACAAAGTCGGCTCAAAATAAGAGACAATGCTGATACACATGCAAAACATGAAACCAGCAAAGTATGAAGAAAACAAATATTAGATCTAACGTTTTTTTCTTTTTTTTTTCTAAGCTCAAAATGTCCCATTCCACTTCTTATCGATTTGAACCTTTTATGGATGGCTGACTTTAATCAGTACAAGTTGAGCATTGTTCAACACTATATTTGCACTATGTAATTATAATTCCGTAGTTATCATTCATATTGTTAAACGCACATCAAAAAATGTTCAGGGTTTATACACTCACATAGTCCAGGACCTGACATCTAAATCTAATTGAATTTTGCGAAGCACTTCATGCTTCATCAGTGGTGGCGTTAACATTAGGAAACAAAATATAAACAGTTTACACCACAGCGCTCACGTGTTTGCATATCGCTGGTGGAGTGATGAAACCTCGTAACCTCAGAAAGGAAAATTTTACAGGAGAGACAAAAAACTGATTT
>JBCAUA010034420.1:0-12189 GCA_038406235.1 Peronia verruculata | reverse complement strand
ATCTATCTATCTATCTATCTATCTATCTATCTATCTATCTATCTATCTATCTATCTATCTATCTATCTATCTTCTTTAGGTCTGCTTTTCTGTATGTCTGTATCGCTGTCTCCCTAGCTACTTACCCACCTACCTACCTATCAACCTGCCTACATACTTACATACCTATCTACTTATCTTTTATGTCTGTCCCGCGAGTAATCGGAACGGAAATGAATAAACGTTTTGAATGACATCCAGGTACAGTTTCTCTAATGATCAGTCTTTCATCGATGTAAATAATAGCACTGTAAGGTCGATATTGGACGCTGCTTTTACTTATACTTTCTTTATAGTTTTTACAGCTGATTCAGACTGGGTCTTAGAGTGTTAACTGTGTGAAGTTTCCAGAAAAGAACTCGGTATTTCCTCGATCAGCATGAGAATGAGCCCTATGTAAATAGAGGGTTTTTTTTTTTTTTTTTCCATGTTCTATTTAATGCATTCCCGCCAAGGCTCGGAGACTTTCGTCGTTCTCCTTTGTCGAAAAGGTCCTGCGAGGATGTTTATTTAGCGGATAAGATCGCTCTATGATCCAGTGTACCTCTACCTCCTCCCTTACTGTACGACACCGTATAGTTCTCTCAGTGTCTACAGGTCAACTTAGTTAATGGTTGGCCGGAATCAAAATGATACAAACCGCATTTGTGGACCGTAAGAACTAGCACGATAATGTAAGTAGTGAATAATTATATTTATGGTATGAGTCTCGTAGGTTTTGGTCTCACTATGTATCTGTTATGTGTGGCGTGTTAGCCCCCTGATTTGTGCTGCAGCCTTTGGAAGCAGAGGTCGGCGGTTCGAATCGTAACGGTTGCATGTTGCATCCTTAGAAAAGATACTTAACACACAATTTTCCTCAGCCCACCCATCTGTAAAACGGGTCCCTGATGTATATCGGGGGAAGTACAGTGGCGCTGCACTGCGGCGACGTGGTCTGAAATGGCCAAACCAACTTCCCCTCTTGGGGGTCAGGGGATGGTGCTTTTACTTTTTACCTTTTTTATTATTATTATTATTAATAGCGTGTCTATGGGTCAACCAGACAACGGGTTTCTACTGAATTTTAGCTCTTTCCATAAATGTGCCGCTCAGTTGGAGCGTTCAAAATGCTCTATAATGTTTCTTTGGAAAAGCAAAGAGCCTGTTTAGTTATAGTATGTCAGAACTGTTCTTGTGCTGTTTATGCCTTGTAAAATTGTATATGAGAAGCAGAATGATGTCAGTAGGTGTGTATGTCGGGTCGGGAACGTGAAAAAGTCAGCTGATATTGAGCTGAATCGAATGAAATTGAAGAGTATGAAATAAAATGTTTTGTTTCCTTTAAAAGGATTTGGGAGAGTGGCTTTCGCAAAAACAAACAAACAAACAGATAAACACAAAGCTGGAACAGTTCTTTCTGTGTGTGTGGGTGTGTTTTTGTAAGATGTGATCCTCAGAAAACTTTTCTCTCAATTAGCAATGACTGCGTGACCATTCCTTTGTGCTCGCTCTCAGTGCGGCTCAGTAAATTACCGAAGAAATGACATGCCATGGTTGATACAGTATCTTATGCAAGAGAGAGGCCCAAATTTGTTTGCTATAATTCACCTTTCCCCATCAAGCCCCTATCCGCTGGTCTTTCTTGATAATGTCACTCTCCCTCATCATACTGCCTCTCTCTCTCAGACCTTTCCCCATTCCCAAACAAATCTATTTGTAATTGGTTAGACGTTCGTCCCATATCGCTATATATGACCACCACTAGTCGACCAGCCAAGCCCGGCTCCCTATCCTACCCTCACCTAGGGCTGTGTGATAAGGCATGTCCCTCATGCTTTTCCCCCGAGATCTATTTAGCCAGACCCCAGTTTCTTTCCCCTACCTGCCCTACCAAATCTGTTTGGCTAAGCTCCTTTTTGCCTTTGTTCTCCTCCCTCTCCCACTCCCCACCCTACTCCATCCTATTATCCCCTCACCGTAACCTGTTCCTGAAGAATAAATCTAAGTATTCAAAGAATGTCTCTCTTGTGTTTGGCATCAGTGAGGGCTGTATGGCACCTCGGACTGCCCATTAATGCTATGAATATGGAACATCTACTCCAACAGTGACTTGTTCAAGAAAAGGCTATGTAATAGGAAGTGGGCCACTTGACAGACTTGAAGCTTAGTGATTTTCTAACGCAGGGTTCCTTACGATGATGTTGTAGGCAAAACCCATTTCAAGCGAAATAAACGAGGTCAGCTCTTTGTCATGTAGCCTACCATAACTGTTTCCTCTGAAATGTATTTTTTTTTTTAAACCGTTCATGCTTTTTTTTTTTTTTAAAGAAAGCTTAACTGCAATCAATGGCCTTTATAATGGTATTTTCAAGATAAGGACAGTATTGGAACAATTTGCAAGATGCAGAATGTTTAAAGGAGTGAAGACAAAGAAATTCTCTTTCGTTAGCGAATTAATGAGGGCAAGGAAACATTCACTGTTTTTCCAATATATTGGAGGAAGATAGGCCAGTTTTCGTTCTTAGTACGGATGAAATGTTCGTTGTGTCATATTTCGACAGCTATGGATTTTAATTTGCCAAGATCGATCTTTGAACAGAAGTGGTGAGTGATCAACCAGTGAATGATGCTGAGTCTCTGAACACACGGAATGTCTCAGGTGGTTTGCCCAGTTTTTTCTACCAGTTAACGTTAGTTCCTGACCCATTAGTGAGTTAAAATACACACAATTTGTCATCCGATTTAATTGGGCGTACGCACCGCTGACATTTCCAACTCCAAGCTTTAACAACATTAAACCCAATCAGCTGTGACTCTGCCGAGTGCATACCAGTGATCTATGCGTGCGACAAGCTCAGATCACGTACGTCTACCTCCCGCCATAGTCACTGAAACATGAGGCTCTCCGTTCGACGTATGAAATTAACCGTGACAAATTGATTTGTTTCATCTACTTCGTAATTAGTAGTAAGAGCAACCATGAAGGCATGCTAGTCCATTGCCACCCAGCATTTTTTTGTTTCAGTCCTTTTTTTGGTGTTCGTGGTAAGCCTTTTCATCTTCCGTCTTGATTTGATGCTTTAGTTTACGAGTCTCGCCTGGACATAAATTCATTAAATTCTCGTCCAGATCGTCAGCGACAGGTCATTTAGTGTTCAAAGGTCATGAGTCAAAGCGCGAAAAGACCTGAATGTGCATATAAATTAAGGCTTCGTGTCTGAACAGATCTGGACTCTCGTTGGCAAGGCTTGTTACCTTAGAAATACGTACCCATACGTCTAAACACGTACCAGAGCTAGGACATTCCTTTAGTATGCCTGGCTTTTGATGTGGAATATTTAATAATTGCTCTTGATAAAATTCGCAAAGTCTTTAGGATACGAGGATTTCACAAATAAGATACAGAAAAGGCATGTGATCTTGGTTATTTTGCTCTGCAAGTTAAGAACATCTGATTGAAAGGTTTTATTCCTGCTTCCCCTCTTGATCTCACTTTGACCAGTTTTAACCCTTTTTGTTTTTGGAGTAAATGAGTCAGTTTCAATGGTCAGTTTTCAGAAGTTGGATGCTGAAATTAAGATTGAGCTTAATATTCAAGCTGTTGGAATAGAACTGCGTAGTCTTTTGGTAAAGTAAAAAAAAAAAAAAACATTTTAAACATCTGCAGGAATTGACTGCTGTCAAGTCAGAAAACCTTTTAACATCTGTAGTAATTGACTGCTGTAAAGTCAGAAAACTTTTTAACATCTGCAGGAACTGACTGCTAAGGAGTATGGGATCACTATATGGAGCGCGTTTCTTGCTTCTGCATTAGTAGAGAGTGTATTTTGCATAAAACAGTTGTTTGCGAATGTACCAAATCTCTATCAGGCTATCCAAAGAGTTTATTTTCGAAAATCATGCCCAGAGAGCGCTAAGTTTGCAAAGGTATAATGAACCCTGTTATTTTGACCTATTTGAGAAGTGTGGAGGGAGAGGGGGGGGGGGGCGCGATGTCCATTAGACATACCTCATGCACATTCATGAAGTATTACTTTTACTGTAATACATTCACATAATGAGGAGCACTTTATGCAAGTCACAAACCACAGATAGGGGAAACTGGGTCTTTTTCCCTAGTAGACTACATTGTGTAGAAGACACATGTGAATTCATGTAACTGCCTGGTTGATTTCTTCTGTGTAGCTCGGTATTCGGTGACACATGTATTACTGTTATGTTTGTTGTGAAAAATGCGGTTTATAATCATAAGTGCGGATTTTACAGCTTTTCATTCCATTTTAGATGATATAAATTATATACAGGAGCTGTGAAATCTGGAGCTGATTCTGCTGCATCTGAACGCGATATAGTTTCTGAGGTTGGCATTGGTTGAAGGATTTCAAAGTAAATCTTGTTCATAGTTCAGGAAAGTGTAAGTTTAGACATGGCAGTGGCATGACATTGTTTGAACCATTGAAGGAACACGACCACTCAATCCCGCAAGGTAGAGCTTGACCCACTCCAGGTTTGAGATGTATGGTATACAGTATGGGTGACCCAGTTCAAGGTCCGACAGTGCGCGGAGTAAGAGAGTAGCAAATAGCCAAATTACGACAAGGGGTCAGTGTTAATGGACAGGCCAGGACTAAGGTTAAGCTATTAAGACCAACAACATTCCCGCTATGTACTTTTCCCCCATTCAATTGCAATGTGTCCAAGGTATGTTTCGGAGATGAAAAAAATAAACCCGGGGGAGGGGGGTGGTGGATGCCCAGCAGGATACCTGATAGGACTTTAGTAGTCCTGCAGATTTAATGTCCAGAATTATTGTGACTGGAAACATGTTTGATAGCCCTTGTACTGCGCTATGATGGTCTGCGAACAGACGCTCCAATGTGCGAATCAATACAAAATTGTTTCGCCTTTTCTATGTGGTGATTTTTTGTTTGCCTATGCTTCCTTATTGCAATACTTGGCCCAGATATCCACTCCGAAAAATTAAGGGGAGGTGAATGCCCGTGTGCTATAGATAATTCTATAAATCTACTTCATTTCCTTAAATTTGAAACATCCCTAGCAACAACATATTTATTATGGTTAATTCCATTATAAGGTGGCCCTGTGCGCAATACTGCTTATTTTTCTCATGATAGTTTCTAACCAAATATGTTTAATATCCGACTATGATCATTCTTGTACCAGCAAACCTGACTATATGTATGGCGATGCTGTTACATATTATTACATGCCTACCTGTTTATTTATTTATTTATTTATATTTATTTATTTTCTCACGTTTTTATTATTGATTAATTTTTCAATCATGACTTTTTTTTTCATTTAATTGTCTTTCTATATTTCCATGTCAACGTTTTTGTCCGATTCCGTTATGTGGAATACACGTAACTGTCCTATGAGTTCAGGTCACGAAGTCTGCATGTCATACCGAGATAACTGCTTGCAGGCGTAAAAAGAACACGACATGACAAGGCGAGCAACGTGGTTAGTGATGGAAGACACCCGCATTGGGACTATATCCTCAACATTGTCCAGCACTTGTCTTAATATCCTCTTTAATTTTTCATGGAATAGATTCCTTCTTTTACGCAGTTATGATAATCATGTGCACACAGGTACACGGAGATAACATTGATGAGAGGATTAATTGGTGTCATGTCATAACTGTGCTGACGTGTCGTTAAGTGCAGTTCCAATCAATCGGGCACACGTGATATTGGTGATATAGGCTCTCTGCTAATATCTAACACGACATCCGGTTCTGTTTTGTTGTTGTTAAACCATTTCAGTCCGGAGATAATAGAATGATCTTGGCTAGAAGATGCCTGATTTTGGTGGGTAGAAATTTGGAATTTAGAAATTTTACCCGGACAGCGGTATTCATCCTACTCTCTCATCGATTTTGAACTGCAAATGGTTCTTTAACTTGCGCATCGTACATACGAGACCTCCGAAATATAATCGCCCTATCCGAGACGGCTAGACGTCTAGCTTCCTTGTCCGGAGGAAGCCAGGGAGCCGTTGAGTTACCGACAAAATGCTGGTATCGACCCTCGTGGCCTTCCATCCCCCAATGGAGGGTCCCTCGAGTCGATCCCGGCGTCACTGCCGTGAGTTGTTCTCTCCATGAGCTGACACCAAACCACAGTGCCACTGCACCAACCGTTGGGTTGGTGGGAAGAAACAATTAGATAAGTACATCATCGTTCTCACATGCACCCCACCCCGGCTTGCGTCGGACACTCGTGATGTTGGCGACATCCACCACGACATCGGGTTACTGCTCTCTTAAGCCTTTCAAACTCCAGTGGGGTGCTTATCTTGTGCTATGTAGGTAGGAAAAAACAAATGATTAGATTATCGTACGCCATCGTGTACTCATTCATGACTCCTACACGTGCCTCACCCCGCCTTGTCCTGCACCGCTTCGAGATTTGCTGTGACATTTCATTCGTGGGCGTGTGGAACCAAGCAGAACGATCTCGCCACAGCTCATGCAGCGTGGAACAACTAGCAATGCTTACTTCAACGTCTACCACAGGTGCTCTCGCTGTACTGTATTGATCTATCTCAATCTTCTAGCCTGCCTGCAAATCTTACATCTCTCTCTAATCTGTACGTTTCTAACATACCGTTAAGTGCATAGTCTGCAGTTTTCAACACACTGTAAACATTAAACCCGCTTACTTAAGTCTTGTTGACAACGCCTTGAAGCACGGTGATCGTTGGCGATGCTGTTTTCAAAATGATGCCACACTAACCATGCGCCCATAATCTCCCTGCGAGTCGGTGAGTCTTCGTTATGTGGTTAACTCTCTTTCTCTGTCTCTCTTTCTCTCTCTCTCTCTTCCTCTTCCTCTCACTACCTCTCTCTCTCCTTTCGGGCAGTTTTTTATCTTTCTTTTTTTTTTTCTTTCTCCGTCATCTTTCTTTCTTTCTTTTCTTTTCTTTCTATGTGTCTTCCTTTCTGCCTTTCCTTGCAGTACGATGATAATCACAAAAGCAATATATGTAGATGGATTCTGCCATGCTTGATGCTGTTTCAGCCGTGAGTTATGAACTATGAACAGATTAATACATTCGAAACGATTACACTGGTAATGTCCCGCAGAAATCATTCTGAAGATAGGCATACACGTGGCAATAACAGAAGGAGAATTATTTAATCAAGAATGAGAACATGCAAATATTTAGACACATAGTCAGAACTAGTAAGTGTCTAATGAAAACAGAGATCAGAAGATGCTGCATGCCAAATGTAAATTATGAGCACTGAGTAAACTGGGCTCAAACAAAGATTGAAAGAAGCAAAGGGACTAACAAAAACATACAGTGGTATTACTTCTTAAACTTCAAACACTGCCAAGTACAACATTGGGTTAGCACGGTAACATTGATTAAAGGAGAAAAAATAGTTTCGTTTTTGTTTTTGTTTTAATTTACTATCCAGCATTAATTTTGATTTTTTCAGCGTCTTAAGATCTTATATAAGTACTATAGCACACATGACGTCGAAGTTTGTTTTTTTTTCTTCAAAGCCGCGATTGGCTGGCTACGAAATCGAAAAGAAAGCACGAGGCAGGACGAGAGCTTGAAGTTAAGTTTTTAGAAGACCTGTATTTGCCTTGGGGTTAAACAGTTAGTGAGTTAGTGACGACGATTTCAATAATGATGAAAATGTCATCACACAGAGGATATGATGCTCAGTGCAGGTGAGGTGTGTGTTGTGTGTCACCCAGTTATGAACTTCAGCCACCTTGGACCTCAACAGCAGTAGTTTAGACCTGATTTGCACTTGATGTAGCGTAATGAAGAAGGTTTAATCACGGATGTTAAATTTCCTACTTTAGTAGGATTTCCTACTTTTTGGCTGTCTGTAAGTTCTCTGTAAGTTGGCCCCAATCAATATTATTTACCATTAACGTACTTCAGTTTTACGAGTTGCTAGAGAGTGTGCCAGAAACTTTTCCTACTTTTTCATGTCGATAGTTTGACATCCCTATAATTTAATATACAATCCCATTGACAAGATTAGCTAAAGGAGTGGTGTTGTGTAAAGATAAGTATTCTTCGATAATGTTGAGCAACATTATTAATTGTTTGTTTGTTTGTTGTTTTTGTTTTTTGTTTGTTTGTTTGTTTTTTAAATAGAAAAAAATGTAAGAATGTAAATCATAATCCTGAATTTGAAAACTCCCTACGGCGTAGCATTTGATATCGTTACATCTACAAATTTTAAGGCTTTTTAGCTCAGCAAGACATTATCGATATTTTTGGCAAGAGCTCTTGATTGGAGCCACGTCAGCGACTGGATTTTTATGCTTGGATGCATTCATTTCACATTAGCTTGAGTTGTAGAACTTATCAGATCTGTTGGGCAGTAGTCCTGTCGGCTTTTTGGCTAAGACCAGTTTTAAGTTTGTTATCAGCAATCAATCAAACACAAGTGGTCCGGCTTTTGCGTTCCATTTTTGGTAAATACAAACACACTGTAGGCTCTTTATACTGGATTTCCTTTGAGATTTGTAGTCCATCAACATGCCTATTTTGCTCCTGTGTTGTGCCCCAAAGGCTAGAAGTGTTTTTATATGTTTTGAAAACCGGTTTTTGAAGTTTTCCTCACGTCTTTCCAGTTAGTGTTTCTCACTGCACCAGAAGAATAGTTAGCTCGGTGGGAAACTCCTGTACTTTGGAGTTCTCCCTATATATCATTTTATGCTACATAAAAGGTAGATTTAAGATAAATACGTGATCCTAATTCCCCTCTCACAGTTTGATCCATCGGAGAAACCGCCGCTTTGTTTTCTAAGGCTTGAATTATAGCGGATTGATTCAGATGTTGAGAAATTGGTTACATTTACGGTGAAACTGAACTATGTAATTCTAGATCAGTTTTCCAGGGATGTCAAATTTCCTACTTTAGTAATATTTCCTACATTTTGGCTGTCAGTTATTTTTCTATTGGCCTCAAATCCGGTATTATTTACCATTAACGACTTCAGTTTATGTTTTGCTGGAGAATATGCCAGGAACTTCTCCTACTTTTTTATGTAGACAGATTGACATCCCTGGTTTTCTTTTTCTTTAGTCGTATGAGCACGAGAAACGGACTAGCCCAGAAGAAACAGCATGGTAATGGTGATGTAGTCGGACTACTTTCTCCTGTATTGCTCACTGTTGGTCCAACGATTTTAGTGTAATATAATACTGATACATGTATTTTGCTGATACATGTATAAAACTACATATTAAGTTCTCAAGATCAAGTGAGGCAGGTAAAGCAACATTCACTTTCTGTGTGTGTTTTTTGTTGTTGTTGTTGTTGTTGTTTGTTTGTTTGTTTGTTTGCTCATACTTTGTTTTCACCATTATTTGGAAATCTTCTTGCCGATCTTTCTTCTAACCAGAGTGAGACATATCGCTCAGGACTTGCTGTGATTTTTTAATGTTCAGCAGAGCATTCGGTCATGTCCAAGAATATCCTGTTTGCCACGAAAGAAAAACATTATAATTAGATCTGTATCATACAGAACAGAGTGCATCGGCACTATTGGTATTGTTGTAGACTTTGAGCTAAAGTTGTAAATATTTTAGCTCTGCTGCTGTTGAACATAGCTATACAAGTACTTTTTTTTTTTTTTTTATTACATTATCAGTAGGTGAAAACATTCAACGTCAACAGTAACCAAGCTAATAAAGTTTTTAACAAAGGCTGTAAATGAAAAGTTAAACAAAACTGACAACGGTCGCTTATAAAAGGTACTGATTGCACGGAATTGTTCAGGGGTATTCAGCAGGAATTTTTTGCGGTTATTGTTTATTTTTGTTCGACTGTGTTCATTCTGAAAGAATGATTGTAGTTGTTTGTCGTATCTAAATTTCTAATGTAAAGACAGCGATTTCCTGAAAACCACCATGTTTCCATAATTTGTTGTATATTCATATCAGATGCATTTTTTTTTTCTAAAGATATCTTTATTGCGTCCTTTATACAAAGTGGTTTATAGACAAATAGCAGTGCATGATGATGGTAAATGATTTGTGTTAATTGATACTCCCCCCCCTCCCCCCCCGCTCCCATCCCCACCCCTCATTCTTTTTTTCCTTGACCAACCTCATGCATATTCACACACAAATCAACAGGCGCGATTTCCGTTTCAAACACATTCCTCTCGCCACAATAAATAATCCATTCACAACTTGTGTGTTAGATCACCGATTTATCCCCTATCCATCAGCGAGTTATTATTTTTCTTCCAGTCTCTTAATTATTCATAATATAATTGTGTGCTTGATGCATTCTTTGACGAATCAGCACATTCCTGTTCACTAATGATCCGTCATGCAGATTGATTAAGTAAATCATATTTTATTTTTTCTTGACAATCACGGTTCACGTACTTTAGCTCTCAAGATGGCCACACCATACAGCGCTTAAGGATCGTATTATTGTCTCATTCATAAATTTATGTCTTTGCAACCACCTAACCTACACCATTGAACAGAGAGATGCAAATTGCTTTGTAAAGCATAATGAGGTCCATTTCCTAAGTTTATGTCTTTTATAAGTTATCCCTTCCCACTTGCCGCCTCAGAACTTTCTCATTCCCTTCCTCGAGATCCACGTATACAGATCTCTCTTTTCCTTATGCTTTGTAGCCCAGTGTTGTGAACAATATACGTTGCATTTAAAATGGATTAATATTAGCTTTGCATTTTCAAAACGTGTGTGTTATTTCTTCCAGGGAAATTGAATTTCTTAAGCTTATTTAAAATATGATAGTCATCTGTCTCGCAAAGTTTATTACTGGTTGGGTCAATAGTTTTAAACCACTCACATCTGTAGGCTATATTTCCTGGCATTTGAATGGTTAAGAACACGTGCAGATTTCCTGAGCATTAAACCTTGTCTAATGTCTGTGAGTCATAGTGTACTAGTTTGTCCATATTAGCACTTTGCTCAGTAAACTTGCTATACGGTCCAGTTTTGCTCGGCACAGAAAACGAATGAAAACTGCATGCCTGAAATCTCAGCCGTTGTTAAGTGTCAGCTCATTTACCTTAGTCCTCTAAACTGTTCCCACATACACGTGTGTCTGTGTTGTGTATATAATATGACTAAGTATATCGTGTATATGCGGACACATCTGTTTTGTTTCCTTGGCAATCTTGAGTTCAGAACTAGAGGGCAAATAAATCAGCAATGAGAATATAACCTTTGAATGAATATTGTTAGGTGTAAGACAAACAAGCGAGCAATCCTATTGAACAGGTTTGCTGGTTTTCTCTTCTGTTGTGATCTATCTGTGTAGTTTTTTTTTTCACCCAGTCATTTGTGCAAAGTCAAAGCACCTGTCGACAGTTTTGAAGTAGCGGGGAGATCAAGAGAACGGCTGTGTACACAGCAGGTCAGTTGGTGCAGATAAGAGAAATTCTGTGCTCCACAAGACAAGCCCGGTCCGAGCAATTTGATATTACACGTTTACGGTAGATTAACGAGGCTGAATGCAGGCAGTTGGCCTCTCCTAGCTGCACCTTAGTAACGAAAAGATGTCGCTTAGCGATGTTCATAAGACTGCAGAATGAGATCTTCCCTGTGATGTCTTGATCAGTGGCAATAATTTCACACCTTGCACGTTTCTCACGGGGGATTTACAAGAGCTCTGTCAAGGTGTGTATGTGAGTTGAGCCTTTGCAGGGTAAATATTAGCGGCAAACACGAGTCGATTGATGTAAACTTAAAATTTTATTTCGGGTTTTCTGCCAGCATCCTCAGTAATGTAATACGGAACTTTCGATACTCAGTTATGGTCTGACATTATGTTTGTTATTTTATCAGTGTCCACTGATTTATACATCATTTTACACGTTTTACAACCTCTCAGTTTTGTTCACGTAATGTGACCAGGGAAAAAGGTTTTCCTTTGTTATTATTGAAGTGATGAACTTCATGGGCTGTTGGTTTGCGTCTGAATCAGTCAGCCTCTTATAATCCACAAAGACTGAGTTCTGTACGCAACGTTTGAGGCATTATCAATGCATTGTAAAATAATATATCACCATTCTGATAGACATGACGTTCTTGCGTGGGACTAAACAAAATAGTTTATGTTGTTGTGTAGTTGCGGTTTTGGGGGGGGGGGGGGGGGGGGGGGGGGGGGGGGGGGG
>JBCAUA010034409.1:0-12190 GCA_038406235.1 Peronia verruculata | reverse complement strand
ACTTCCACTCCTTTGTCTACCTGTTCCCTCCACCCCCGTCCCCAGTTTATAGTGCACATCTAGCACTGCGCGTTTCTTTCAAGAGGACAGTATGATGTGGAATTACCCCATAAGTACTGCGTATCTTGGTCTGACACCGGGCTCTTAGACGGATTTTTTATTTGGGAGCACCCAGATCGGGTTCTTAGAGGGGTAAATTATAGAGAAAAAATTCCGTTTCGCAGCAGAGGCGGGTTCTTAGGCGGATCGGGCTCTTAGGCGGAGACCACTGTACTACTACACCCAAGTCAGGCACAAGGATTGGATGCCCTTTCTGTTATATACGTGTATGCCATCACCGAACAGGGGTTGCTGGCTATACACATTCTTTGAAGAAAGGAAAGTTGAAAGGAGTTACTTCTGTGGATATAGAACTGAAGATCTTTTAGCTCAAGACATAGAGAGAGAGCTTGCTTTACTAAGAATGGATGGCAAACAACGATGACAAAAAGTACTACTGCATAAAGGCTGCTTGTACTTGTAGCTCACTGAAATATTTTTTCTTGAAGTTTCAACCAGCAAGACTGAAGGGGCACAAAAATGTGGGAAAGAAAAAAATTTGGTCTGGTAACATCCATTCAAAATGTATTTCCCAATCAGAGAACGCATAAATAGATAATTTTTTTATCATGCTAGGGTTCAGTTCCTGTTCAGATGGTAAGACCTCAAAAGACAATATAAAATATGTAACAACTTGAACCTTAGATCTTTAATTGAAACAGGAATTCACAGAAATGCAGTTTGGAATAATATCACTTCTAATAAGAGTTGCTGAACAAGTGTATTGTACATGTCTTCTATATCTTCTACATATATATACATATAAACCTCAAGGTAACACTTAAATATGTACAGAATAATACAAAATAATACAAGGTTACATGATCAGCAGGCTACTCACAAATATATTTACTAACTGGCTCATACCTGGTTTTCTAACTCACAACTCAAAACCCACTGGACTTACAGATCAAAGAATATATTCAATAGTTTTAGTACTCTACTGCTCATATTGGTTTAGGATAATAGTATGATCAGTCATATAACGCCACTCATAGGTAGTACATAATATATGAACGTATATATTCTGAGGGGGATGAATTCTACATGTTACTAATCAAACAATGTACGTTAGTATTGTTTTTCAATTATGTTACAGTCAAATACTTTTATTTTAATTAATTTCCTATTGGGCTTTTGTTTTCCTGAAATCAACATTTGTGTACGTGTGTTTTTTGTTGTTTCTTTTTATGGTACCACAAATGCTTTAAGCTTATACATGAATAATGAATGACTTTCAATTTCTCAAGTATAACATTTTGTTCTCCGTTCATTTTCTGTTTTTTTTTGTTTTTTTTTCTTCCTTCAAAGTTGATAATTTCCAAAGAAAGCCACATGGTAGATGTTATATCTGAGAACTTTATCAAATTTTCAAAGTCATAGGTATTTTTCTTCTGCATTGTGAAACATTATGGTCAGTGAAACTTATGATTGTATGGTCTTTGTTATAAGAGTATACATGTATGTGAAGGATATTGTATGTGGGTGATTCTAATGGCCACTGCATGAACAAGGAACTTCTGTAGATGAACATGACGAAACGTAGCAGATCTGAACACTAAATCCTTAAATTGAAAGATCTAACATGAAAACATGTTTGTTTAGAGAGTCACTGGCAAAGCTAACTGAAGGTTTTAGAAGAGGTTTCCAGTCAGTATTTACCATATCCAAAGTATATTAAAAGTTGCATAACAAACCTGGCTTTTTAAAAGTAGGGGAACACTGAAAAATCTCTACTCCTCTTGGATCTGCTAACCTCCCGTTTTTTCGTTTATTCTAAAAAAACATTGCTAACGGACATGCTGCGGCAAAAATAAACATATTTTGTTTTTCTTTCTAGCTCTTACATCTTACTCAGTCTGGAATCATCAGGGAGCTTCCTGTGAAATTGCGAGCTAATCCTCTCCAAAACAGACACTTGACACTAGTTCAAAAATATTGTATTATAGCATACTAACAAGCATTTAATCTGGCTCTTTTGAATAACCAATGTTTATTTTAGTAAAAATAAAAACCTCAAAATATTGTTCTGAAATCTGATAAAAATGACTTAAAAGGTCTTCACTTTTAAGCAAAAAGTATGTGCACTTTCTTTCTCTGTTTCTCTATGTGGCAAACAATATCTAGAGACAACATTCTAAAGATCAGGACTGTTAAAAGGCACAATTATCCTCACAAATGTGTGAACTGATGCAAGAAATTTATTTGTTTTAAATATAAATGACATCAGGGTTATCAATTGTCATACCCGTAATTTAGAAGGCTTTCCTCACAAGTACTTTTTTCTAAAGGTGAGAAGCGACACAGTCAATTTGCAGGACATATGGGTCGCAATCTAATTACTTGTATTCATTTTCTAATGCATTTCTATTTACAACACATGAAGTTGGATGCTCTCCAATAATTCAAGTATACATGAAAGTTTAGTTTGAGGGAAAAAAAAAAAAAAAATGACTGATGTTTTGACTAGACTGACACATTTGAAAGAACAAGTTTATTCAGTTCATTTCTCTGAGGATGCACAACAAAACAGTTTTATGTTCATATGAATAGTAAATAAAATTTAAAATGTTATAAAATAAACTACAGGTGAGGCAAAAGGAAGGAGTATAATTTCTGCTCTTTTTTCACAAGCTATGATCTGAAATGTGTAACTTTCAGAGATTTTGTAATAAACTATAATTTTCAGAAGCCAACAAATAGAGACCACATGTGATGAACATGATATTATTGAAACATTCAAGACAGAGGCACTTTTCAACTGTCACTTTCAATAATTTCAGTGATACTTTTTCCAATGTTCTGTTTCACTTATATTCAAACATTGAAAGCAGTGTGATAATGAAATATAAAAAGAAAAATAACAGTTCAACAAACCATTCTCATGCTCATGCATTTGCGGACAAATATTTCAGTGACAAATAACATTAATTCCACTTAAATAAAATACAAAGATAAAAATGAATGGTGACTAGAAAATTATCACAAAATCATTCTCTTTTTTCCTGCCATGCTCTAAATACGAACAGTAATTCTAAATAGTATGACAAGAGGCAACTAAATGTGTAGTAGTGGTACATGTCATTATGTACGCAACTGTACTGTACAGAGAATGAAAACCGATTGCTCTTCATTCATTCTAAGAAATACTATACAAGTACATGGAAAAGATCACAATGCGCAGTTAAGTAGTGACTATATCTCAAAAGAAATGTGACTAGGAAATAACAAGGAACCTGCAGCAAACAAAAGGATCATGAGAGTACAATCTTCACACTGACTTACATTTCTGATTTCACTGATGTTTCTGAATGTATGGCATGAAAGGTTTAACCACAAAATGAAACGTATCCAAGTTTCTTGTTTTTCTAGAGTTTTTTTCTTTGACATGGACCTGGGTTTGCTGCATTTTATGATATGTACAAAACTTGAATTGTTTGTCACTGTCGGATAAGCTGTGTTTTGTGGGAAGAATTGTTTAAGTTTAGTCATACAATTTAGCAAAGAAAGTATCATCTCACGCACCTATCTCCGATGTCTTAAAAATGCTGCTTGTTGTGTTTTGCAGTCACACTTTTTCATTATGTTACCATTTCTGGAATTTAGGATTACACATAGCATTTCACTGCTTATCATGGACAGTCTGCCTTTCCAGTTTCTTTTCAATTCTATGACAAGAATTAATCAGAATAAGAAGACTACAAGGGTGAAAATTATCCTACATGACAAGCGGAAAATACAAATGGTATAATGACATTCAAATTTTGAGAACATTGCAGTTGTTTATTTCAAGCCTTATGTTATAATATTGGTGAAGCACGACTAGGGACATATTTTTACTTGTATTTTAGTTCTTCTTTATCTGGGACAATAAAAAAAATAAGGCAGCAAAAGACTAGTATTATACGTGTGACAGAGTGCTCAGGATGAAAAAAAAAGGACAAAAAAGAAAAACAAAAGAAATCTTACATAGACATTTCCACTTCCCCTCTACACATGTATACAGAAAATGCCTAACAAGTTAAACTTTATTGCAAATTGTTATGAGCATAGACCTTCAGATATTGATTTGTTTTACACAAATGAGAAAATGATTCTCAGCGCAACGTGTTTCTCACTTTGAAGTTTTCCTGCACTGATCTTCTCTGGCTTTGGCCCTTGTGTGACAACTGATTGACAAAGAAAGTAAAACAAGTTTGAAGAAAAAAGTTACAAAATACTGCATCATGCATGTATATCAGGATGGCTATGAAATATATCATGGTATAATCAAGGCACAGCAAATGGTTGAGTATTTTGCAAATTTAAGCACCATGTTTTAATCACAAATTTACAAACTGGACTTGAAGACATGTAATAGTTCAAACAAAGCCCCCTGATCTATTTCTCTATAGCAGTGAATCTCTTGCCACGCTGGTCATCCCAATTTCATATTTTCCTCAATAAAATTCTTTCTAAAATGCTTCATCTGTACATTCATATCATTACTGTGGGGAGTGGGGACAAGGTCATTTAAGGTCACTTGGGTTGCCAATCATGACCTCAGATTTACGTGAAAAACATGTCTACTTTTTCCAATCACTAATATTTGTCATTATGTATTATTTTGGTACCTGTATTAAAACCTGTGGTAAGTAGGTTTTCATATCTTAATAAAACCAAGAACTCTATTCTGCTGTTCACTGTTTTTTCGCCCGAGTGTCGACACTTTGGCTACTCCAGGGCATCGCGCGGCTGTTACCACTTAGGCGCCGAGCGCTGCTGTGGCTGCTGACGCTGCTGTTGCTGGAGCTACTGCTTGGTGTGGTGATGATGAGGGACAACAACATCCGCAGAATCAGGGAGAACATCAGAAATGGCAGCAGCAACCAGGTCAGAGGTTTGCCTGTAAAAAAATTTGTTCATTAGGCATCCAGTGTGATGAATAATTTTACAATGCTTTTACAATATTCTACATTGTCAATGGAATTGTTTCCAAATGCACCTTTGTTAACTGCAAAACTTGTCTAGATCTAGTCTTCTGGGAAAATTAGCAAGTGCCTCAAAGTTCACAGATATGTTATATCTCCTAAAAATTTAGTTCCATTTCTCTGGTGATTTCATACACAATGTTTTATATTGTTTGCATCTTCTCACAGGCACACATGTGAAAGAGTTTCTATGCTAACTCACACATGTTCACATTCGCACAGTCAGAAACTTAATATGGTTCATCAGCCATCACATAAATAAAAAAACAACATTACAATGACCATAAATACATGAATGTAAAAAAAGTGACCTCATTAAGTTTTGAGTTGTAACTGAATTTCACATATCATCATTTTTATCTTTGGCTGTGTTTCCAAATTAGCCTCACAATTCCACTGATTTTCATAATATACAGAAACATCTTCCTGAATAAAAGAAAAAAACAATGTTATTATTTGAAACTGAGTACATGTATTGTGCACTTACCCAGGCTAATATTGGCCCATGCATCGTTCAGCCAGTGTGGTTTACGAATTGGCACCGATGGCTTTGCATCCTTGTCCTGTGACTTGGCTTGCTCTGCCATCATCTGGCCTGAGTAATGTCCCTTGTGCCTGAAGATGCCTGCCTGTTTTGGTACAATGTGCACAGGTATTATCTCCCCTGAATCATCTTCAGTTCTGGTGTCCTCGTCATGGTTATAAGAAAATGAAGTCTCTGAATTTGTGTGGGAAGATTGCACTTTAAGTTGTTTCTGCTGTTCTTCTTTCTTTCTTTTCTTCTCTGCTTTCATTTTTTCCAGAGTCTCCCGAGCTTCTTGCAACATTTTCTCTGTTTCTTTGGTATCTTCCTTGGCTGGGAAAATCTCAGCAAATTTTCTCCTTTCGGCTTCTTGCATGGCACTTATCTTGATCTCTTTCATTCTCTTCTCCATACTCTCCAGTCTATTATTTTGTTCATTTTGTAATTTGGACAATGCCGGATGATTGTCTAAGTAGCGATAGTTACTCATTTTTGAGAACTTACTGCGTAACGATCTGCGAGTTGAACTACCAGATCCACTTAAATATGCCTGTGAGGGACTAGAGGGGTTTGTGTTTTCTTTTAAGACTTTTTGAGGTTCTGAGGACAAACTGTTCGTGCTGGATTTTTCAAAATCTTTTCCCAGGCTAATTTCTGGAAAAGGTAAAACAGTAAGTTCTGCAGCAGCTGCTGCTGCTTCCTGCTGCTGAATGTGTTTTCGAAGAGTTCGTAGCTGTTGTGCCATAAGTTTTTGGCGCTCCCACCTGGCTAGCCTTGATTTTTCATCCTCCAAAATACTAATGGACGTTTTATGTGGCTCCAGGTTGGCAGCCTGTGAAGGAGCTGATGAAGTTTTTGTTGAGGTGGTAGTTGCCGTCATGGTTTCAGCAACATTCACTGATGTGTTGTCTGCAGTCTGGGCAGACTGCACGGGATTTATTGCACTTCTAGGAGATAGTCTGTCTCCTCTTTCACAGTCTTTGAGTATATCTAACAGCTCGGCAAACTCCGAGCTCTTTGATTGCACCAATCTGGACGAGTGTCCAGCAAAGTTTCTGTTCAAAGACATAGTGCTCCTCTCCACATCTGGTCTTTGCACAGACCCTGTCAGACAATATGTTGAGTTGGAGCAACTTGGGCAGGATTCATACCCATCTTCACGGCTGTCATAGTGTCCCATAAGACAGCTGTGTGTCAGGTGGCGATCAGAACCTCTCAGAGTATTATAGAAAGTTCTTCCCTCGCTCAGTTGTTGACAGAGAGGGCATGAGGATGTTGATACACCGAGGGTACGTATTACATCTGCGCTGGCACTTCGAGGCATGTCGAAATCATAGATCTGCCCCCTCTTTTTTCTCTTGCGCTCTTTTCTTCTCTTCTTACTCTGTGTTGCACCCATTCTCTGAAATGACAGGAAAAAATCAATTAAGTGATAAGTTTACAGTAAAAGAAAAGCAAAGGGATATCTTTGATTAAAGCCTATTATAATGAATGACTCTAATTAATGCAAGCAAAGCTCAGCATATAAATAATACTCCAGTTAATTAATTTTGGTAATGCTCTTATAAAAATCACTACTGCGCAGGAATTCCGGGCATGAAATTACACCCATTCAATTAAACCAGACACTTCACTGGACCAAAAGCAACTTTTAAACTGGCCTCAGCTGCTGAAATAAAACAAAATAAACAATAGTCTTTAAAAATGATTGTATATTCTCATGAGAGCTGTGAATATCTGATGACGTCTGATTGACTTCGTTACTTTAACTAGCGTATATATATATATATATATATACAGAGAGAGAGAGAGAGAGAGAGAGAGATTTTGTTCACATCTACCTTAGTTTCTCAACCATCTCAGACAATTGCGATTTCAACGTTTTTTACTTTTCATAGGAGCCCAAATAATTATTTGTTTCCAAACCTCTCCCCTGCGAAAGATAACAGCTAAACGGCTACCAATTTCTTTCCTATACACAAACAAATAACTGTAACAGTATGAGAGATCTTCTGGTCGTTCGGATGACTGAAATCTTTAGACTGAATTTTGGCATCTTATATAAATATGGATTCGAGAAGGGGTGAGACTGGAATCATGGAATCCGTCGACTGGGATGGGACGGGAAAAGGGGGGGGGGCTGCGGAGTTGGGAAATACGGGTTGGAAAGGGCATAGGGTGCACAGGTGCCGGCTACTGAAGTCTGAAGAATGAACTCTGCGTGGGCAACACGAGCTAAATAATTTGTTCCCACTTTTCTCAAGATTCCACTCCGGATTTTGTCCGCCATTGTGGAAACCAAGGTTACCGCGTGACGTCATCAAACAACTACGTCGTGCACGCGAGAAAGGGTGCGTTGTTCTTCGCAGGAGGCCCATTGTCTTACAGTGGTAGAAATGAGAAAGGGACGATCGGAACCTGGTGAACGTGGCTCGTGGGCTTTCATCATAACCTGATGTACTGCTATCATGTATCTGGCCATTTGGTCCCGCCTGTGTTATTATAAATTATACCGAGTTGTCTCAAACCCTGCACGTAACAAACCCACAGACCGATAAAAATGTGCTCGAAAACGCTCTTCAGCGGAAAGTTTCATTATACAGATGATCTGGTATGATGAATGACACAGACCTGAGAAGGTCAGAAAACTGGGCTAGAAAAGGTCAAGGACATTCTATGCTGGCTGCCAGTTTTCGCCGAGTACAATCTTGATTTTTTCGTAGTCCGTGTCTTTGGCTGGAGGTATTACTCCGACCTTTCATCAAAAACCACATTTAAAATCGATGAGCATTCCATTTCCTTCTTTAGTTCCTCTGATTGTCCTTATCTTTTACCTCGATCATTTATCCGTCGTCGAGTTATTCGTCGGACGACATTAAACGGCGTCACCAATTCCTTATTCATCTTTCCGCCCGATAAAGTCAGTTTGTAATTTGTATTCCACGCGGCTGGCGCAACGGACAGTTAGTCGGCGAGTGCAGTATACTGGTACATATAGAGCTGTGTACAGCGCAGTACAGTACTGTAGACTTATGCACAGTACAATGTAACTGTGCTGCACTGTAGGACTGTAATATTGTTAGTTTTACTATTTTCAGTTACTGTATTATTAATATTAATAATATTATTACTACTACTGAGGTATTAAGTATTGTTGTTACTGTGTTGGGGTTATCTATGAGCAGTAGAGGTAGTGTTGCAGTAGAGGTAGTGTTATCCATCTTTCGACGTTGTCCGTCAATGTCTTGGCTGCTATGCGCCGCGGATAAATAAGAAATTTCTGTACTATGGCAAACTTATGCTTTCCTTGCCATTTTACATGGTACGATACTCTGACAGAGTTTTACATGCATATTCAGCAGTCTATAATAGAAACAGTTTGGGTTACAAGGCATTCGATAATGCCCGATACACCACCTCGCGGGTTCAGTCTGTGTTAGTTTGGACTTTGCTGGTGAAGTTAGGCTACTCATAAGACACCCAAACTTAAGTTACTCCATAATGAACCAAGTCATTATCACTAGTAGTAGCACTAAGTGTTTGTTTGTTCATTGTTGTGTTTATGTGTGTGTGTGTTCTGTTTGTTTGTTCGTTTGTTTGTTTTTGTTTGTTTGTTTTCAGAAAAAGGCCAACAAACCTGTTTCATGCCAATGTCAAAACTACGATTTCGGAAGAAGCAGGTTTTGGTTTAAAGAAAGCAGTATTACATTACGATAACGAAACAAAACAAAATTGTCAAATTCGGTAACATGTCATTATGTAGAATTAGCAGTGAGGATGCCTAGCACCACGAGTAAAAATCTTTTTTCTAAAAAATGACCTAGACGATCATGAAGTGCCCTGATGATTACAAGTAGCCTACATTATCCTAAACTGAATTGTCCTATCTCGAAAGGGCACGATGACCCTGCGTTACCCCGGGAGTAGCATTGGCATTTTGCTGCACATTTTTATTATTACATGTATTATTATTTTGGTTCGCTCAACGTATAGACGAGAGGAAACGAGGAAAATGTGGGCATGTGGTATATCTGGCAAATTACATCCATTTCCTGCTAGGAAATTGGGATGTCGAAAATGTGGGAGAGACACTTTATGTGATGAGTAAGTTTGTATTTATATGTGTCTGTGTGTGTGCACCAGTGTAAGCGAATGTATTGTGTGTGTGTGTGAGAGAGAGAGAGAGAGAGAGAGAGAGAGAGGGAGAGAAAGAGAGACCGGGGGCGATTTAGAATGTAATAGAGCTGTAACGCAGAAAAGAAAAAGGGGGGACGAAGAGGCTCACTGGGTATGGCGTTTGCTCATGGAGAAAACAGGCCGGATCGGGCAAAGGCTGCGATGCAGGCCGCACGCAGGGCCTCGCCCGGTGCGTCTGCGCGCGAACAGGCGCATATCAATGTGATGACATATGTGGGCACGGGCGCTGTTCAGGAGGCCCGGCGCGCAGTGCGCGCCCATATGCAAACCTTCCCGCGCGACGCGCTGATGGCGCAGCTATGTACGGGTATTTTCGGGTTGATCGGCACCTCAGGCGATGTCGCGCGCGAGGCGGACCTGCTGGCGTTCACCACGTTCCTGATGTCACAATTGGAAGATGATTGGTGGACAATGTCGATGCACGCGCTGGCGCTTTGCGAAACCGGTGCAACCGGCGCATCGCTGGAGTTGATGGAGACAGCGCTGGCCGGGAACCCGCGCAATGGCAATGGGGCGCATTTCAAGGCGCATGCGCTTTACGAGATGGGCGAGATCACCACTGGTCGCGCCTTTCTCTCGGACTGGGTCGCCGGATATGACGCGCGCGGCGCTCTGCATGGGCATATGCGTTGGCATGAAGCGCTCTGGGCGCTTCAGGACGGCGATCTGAGCACGGTCTGGGCCGCGGTCGACGCCGCGATCGCTCCGGGGTCAAATCGGGGAATTCCGCTGAACGTGCTGACCGACACCTCCGCTATCCTGCACCGCGCTGAACTGGCCGGTGTTCCGGTTGCCCCTGAAAGGTGGCGCGATCTGTCCGCGTACGCCGCACGTGCCTTTCCCGATCCGGGCCACAGCTTTGCCGATCTGCATGCCGCGCTGGCCCATGCCATGGCCGGCAACGGCGACGCACTGGCCCGCCTGACAGAGACCTCCTCCGGCTTTGCAGGGGATCTGATCGCGCCCGCCGCCCGCGGGTGGGCTGCGATGGCCCGGCAGGACTGGGCGGGTGCGCTGGAGGCTCTGACCCCTGTGATGGCGTCACATGTCCGGCTCAGCTGCAGCCGGGCACAGCGTGACCTGCTTGAACTCAGCTATGCCAACCTGTTGCTCCGATTGGGTCGGGCGGACGAGGCCGGGCGCCATCTCGCGACGCGACGCCCGGTTCTAGCCCGGAGCCCACAGCTATTTGCCGCGTCCTGACATGCAGGCACCGGGACATTCACTCGGAAAGCTGCGCCAGAACCTCGTCTGAGGCTTCGAAATTGGTGGTGACGCGCTGGACGTCATCGTCGTCTTCCAGTGCGTCCACAAGCTTCATCAGCTTTTGCATATTGTCGAGGTCCAATTCGGTGGTGGTGGTAGGACGCCAGGCCAGACGGGTGGAGTCGCTTTCACCCAGTTCGGCCTCCAGGGCGTTCGACACCTCGTTGAGATCCGTATCCGCGCACCAGATCGTGTGACCGTCCTCCGAGCTTTCGACATCCTCCGCCCCGGCTTCGATGGCCGCCATCATCACCGTGTCGGCATCCGCGACATCGGCCATATAGGTCACCTCTCCCTTGCGTTCGAACATGAACCCGACCGAGCCGGTTTCACCAAGGTTCCCGCCATTCTTGGAAAAGGTAGACCGCACGTTCGATGCGGTCCGGTTGCGGTTGTCCGTCATCGCTTCGACAATCACCGCGACGCCGTTGGGGCCATAGCCCTCATACCGGATTTCCTCGTAATCCTCCGCGTCGCCACCCTGACTTTTCTTGATCGCACGTTCGATCACATCCTTGGGCACAGAGTTGGACTTTGCCTCCTTCACGGCCAACCGCAGGCGCGGGTTTTTCTCCGGGTCGGGGTCGCCCATCTTCGCGGCAACGGTGATTTCCTTGGAGAGCTTCGAAAACAATTTCGACCGGGCCGCATCCTGGCGTCCTTTGCGGTGCTGGATGTTGGCCCATTTGGAATGGCCTGCCATGGGAGTTCTCCTGCTTAGGTCTCGGCCCGCTTAATAGGTCAGGCACCGCCCCGCCTGCAAGCCCCGCAAGTGATCCCGGGCGGGCCCGGAATTTTATGAAAATTCCGCCTTGGAAAACGACACGTTTTCCGGCCGTTTTCCGCGTCGGAAAACGGGTCCGTCCTACCGGCCGACCAGTGGGGCAAGAAACTCCAGCAGGACTTCAGAACCGTTGATTTCGCCGCTGATCCGTCCGCCGGAAGGGTCGCGCGCCCCGCGGCCCGTGGGCCAGCCATGACCACCGCCAAGGATCAGAACCTGGCTGAGCGCGGCGCGACAGCGTGTGTGGTCGCGAAACACCACCTGGGTTCGGTCGGCTGCATTGCGATCGCGGCGGGTGATCCGCACGTCCTGGGTGCAATTATTGCGGCGCGCCCAGATGGCAATCGTTTC
>JBCAUA010034398.1:0-12190 GCA_038406235.1 Peronia verruculata | reverse complement strand
CACAGGCAGAGTAATACTGAAAGAGTAAGTGAAGATGGAGTTGAAAGTGAGTTCTTATGTAAGTTTGTAATATGAAAGCAGTCCTCCTCTTTGTCTTTATTTTTGTTTCTCTTTATTTGCCAATCATTTTGAGTTAAGCATATTGTCATTTTAATTTGTCATTTCAAATTATGAAAAATCGTCTTTGTATGTACAATTTGTACGTAAAATTTAGCATTACTGTTATGAAAGCAATCCTTTGCCTTTTCTAAAAGTTATTCTGTTTTCTTTACCTGCCATTCATTTTGAGTTAAGCAAATGATCATTTTAATTTGACATTTCAAATGATTAAAAATGTCTTTGTATGCATAACTTGTATGTACAATTTAGAATTACTGTTTTAAAGCAATCCTTTCCCTTTTCTAGAACTTGTCTTAGTTCTTTATTTGCCAATCATTTTAAACCAAACATATACATGAACTGTCATTTTAATTTGTCATTTCAAATTATTAAATATGTCTTTGTATGTACAATTCATAATTACTAGAATGAAAGCACCCTTTTTTCTTTTCTGAAATTGTCTTTGTTCTTTTTCCTTTATTTGCAAATCATTTTGACTTAAGCGTAATGATCATTTCAATCTGAGTTTTAAAATGATGAAAAATGCCTTTGTATAATTACTATAATAAAGCAAATTCTTTCATTTCCTAAAGTCTGTCTTTTGTTTTGTTTAAACTGTCTTTGTTTGTTTGTTTGTTTGTTGTGTTTGTGCTGTGTTTGTATGTTTGTTTTAATTAAGTAACAACAGAAATATTGAGAGCCCAATCTGAAGTCTTTGGTATTGTTAACTTTCAGGGTCATTTTACAAGTTTTTATTTTACATTTAAGAGAAAAGATATAAACTTGGATCCACAACAGTTACTTCTATACCATTTGATTTTGTCATATTTACTGAACAACATCAAACAGAGCCTTGAATAGTCTAATTATGTGGTCATGTACAACCTTTATGAACATTGTAAATTATAGATGACACAATGGTAAAATATAGGTGACACAATGGACCACTTCATAGACTACGGAAACTATAACACTTGTAGGTGTATGTGGAAATCGCAGCACAGGGTCTAAACACACCTATAGCTCGCTGAATTACAGCAAACTTTAACATTCTTAAATATGGCTTAACAGTGAGATATTTTGCTACAAACATGGAGATAGCACAAGACAGAACTAACTGTAACTCACAAAAAGTTCGGAACAGTGCTATCTCCAAAGTGATTTTTCTCATTTTTTCATCAGTTAAAGCAGGATTCCTGCTTAACAACCGATGAAATTAAAATATTAAGAGTATTTACGACCACGTACGAAAAATTGTTCACTAAAACGATCATTTAATGTGCAAAAACGGCGACGTAACATAAAACAGCCATTTTCTCGAAACGCAGAAAATGGAAATAGGACAACAAAGAACTGAGCTCGCAAAAAGTCTATATCTTTGGGCCAAGAGCCCAAAAGCATTCCTTTCTAGGTATGGCTTTAATAAATAACTTGTCAATGGAAAGGTATAATCTGGCTCTATGAGATATGGTACTAGGTCTTCTGTCTCAAACAAAACTTTTGCCTTGGGAACAGTGAGGCTGCCCTCTTCTAGACCCCTGATCAGAGGAGATTCTTGAAAAACAGCAACATCACCCGACCACTCATTTGCTCTAATATCAATATACAAATCTATAGCTTGTAATCTAGTACAGCAAGCATGATGATCAACTGAAATTCCTTATAACTGTAACACATGGGATCCCGCCGTGGTAGGTGACTGGGTCTGTATATACTTGATATCTATAGCACCGATGCAGCTGGGAAAGTGCCATTTGTGGACTGCAGTCCATTCTTGCTCAGTTCTTGGCAGCTATTAGAAATAAATTTTGTAAAACAGGGATAAGCCTGACTACTAGTAAATACTGTATATTGCTGTTGTATATTACACACACATTCTCATTAATATGGCTTGTGCAAAATGATAATAATAATAGCAAAATAAATTAATAAAATATATATATACAAATATACAAACGAACGTGGGTGAATCTTTTTTCCTTTCCTACTTTATATGTGAATTCTTCCTCTATATTGGTACTGGAGTGGTAGCGAGGATGCTTGAGGATCGATCGGGCATGGCTGCTTCCTTTACATTGCCTGTCTCCTACCCCTGTCCCCTCCGAACACATAGGCAAAGGCCCACTTGAGGTCACGGCGCGGGTTACGGCAGTTTCGCTTTTCAACCTCCTACGGGGAAGTTGTGTCGAGTTACGATGTAAGTTTCGCCTTTCAACCTCCTACGGCAAAATTATCCCGGTCCCAAGATAACAACCCAGTAGGAGGTTGAAAAGCGAAACTTATACCGTTACCCACGCCCTGGCTTCAAGTGGGCCTACGCCTATGTTTCGGGCGGGGGAGGAGGGGGAGGTGAGGCAACGTATGAGGTAGACACAGTCAAACACGTGCATCTACGGTACTATTTCGATACTTCGTGTGTAGACAACCCCAGGCGTTGCGCCTAGCGCCTGTTTGACGGTTCAGCTCTAATCAGCATTAATTTTACATCGTGCTCTATCTTTTGCCTGCGGTTGACCAGCTTTATTTTATGGACTAGATCTACGTGATGGCTTCCTCTAACCCACTGAAGAGAAGGGAGACGGCTCTTTCCATTGAGTCGAGAATGCTGCAGGAAATAGACAGTGTTGCGATGTCCAAGAAGGCCATAGCTGAAAAGTATGGCATTCCCCCCTAATACACTCGACGGTATTACAACATTGGGAACGTGTGGAGAAAGCGGCAGCCTCCTTATCTTTTTGTTTTTGCTCCATAGGTCATTCAAGTGTTGTTTCCTTTGTCAAAAAACTGGGAAACGAACTCTCATAAATCGAACCCATGAGGATGGTCGGGGCAAATTCGATTTAAGCGGATTCAACTGTATAAGAAAGGGAAGAAAGGGAAAGATCCAACACAAAGACCTTTTAAAATCTATTATTTCTTCCCAACAAACAGAAACACTAGCCGACTTTACCATTTTTGTATGGAGTGTGTCAGCAGTTGGACAAATTAAATGACAGGCAAGCACTGTATGCTCAAAAAAAAAAAAAAATTTTTTTTATTTCTCAACCAATGTCAATTAAAAGGAATAAAGAAATCATAGATATATTGGTTATACTTTTAAGTTCAAAATGTGTACTGGTTTTGAATAACATAACTGACTTAAAGCAATAATTCAGTAATGTCTCCCCACTGTTATGTAGTATGTCACTCAGTTTGCCTACTGGTTGACACATAGCCATGCAAAACTTTCTGAGTTGCTTTTTTCCCCTAAAATATCAAAACTAACACTTATTCAGCCTTCATACTTTGCATAAGATATAAAATGTATGTTGTTTTACACTGCCTTTCAACGTAGGAATGTATACCACATCTATTTGTGAATTTTATGTTAAGAATCTAAATAACATGTCAATACTTTATTTGATGTTTCCCTGTTGTTGTTTTTTTCTTTTTAATTTTTTCTAAAGGAAATAATGAATTACTCTATTATCAAGATGTTGCAATTGGTATCAGTCATATTGTTCAGATTTTCACCAATGGAGGAAGATCACTGCTCTCAATGCAGGATAAGGGTCCAGGTATCTTTATTTTATTGTATTCATTGTGTTAGAATAACCATATCTCAGCGTAATTTTATACATGTATATTCACTTGATTTTTTATTTTTTTTAGTTATGAAATTTAATGCTTGTGGTGAACAGAGCCTCAGTTTAGAAAGCATCATATAGCAAAATTACCAGACTGGTGTCAAAAGAAATTATGTAATTATTTAGGAAAGAAAACTGTGGAATATGCATACATTATACCGTTACTATCAGTTTCTCAATCATGTTCTGTGTTCTCTGTATCAGAAACTTCCAGTTATGTGTCCGACAGTCCAACTTTGGGTCACTGACACTACATAATCTCTCTATCCAACCACCGAGTACAAGGTCGTGTCAAATCCCTCAGATTGTGTGCAGCGATTGACAGACCAACCTGCAGAATGGGCTATGTGGAGGTTACCACTGCATCTTTACATTTTAACTACAGGAACTTTTTTAAAACTTGTTTTTGTTCGCAAATGCCAATTTTACAGCATACTGTATTAATTCATGCATTCTTAACGACCTAATTTTAGTATTTATCTATCTTTTTTCTATTTCTAATTTCATTTCTGACGGACTAGTTTACTCCACGAGCTATTAATACTTGTAGCCTTCAGGACAACTCCTTTTTTTTTCCTTTCATTATCTATCTCAAATTTGTTATTTCTGACAAAAAGGTCTATGAGTGCATGTATCCGTCACGACATACATATGATTTACAACTCGATGAAATCAGGCTCTCGTCAAAGTTTGAGCATATGGATGTATTTGTATGACTTTGAAGATCATTCAGTTCCCTTTCTGTGAGTGACAAAATGATTGTTTTGCCTGTATGTAAAAGTTGAGATACTCGCAACCGGAGACGATGGGTGTGAGCTGTTGCTGCAGCTGAACTTCTTGAGAAAATGGCGGACCATTTTTGTAAATCCTTATCAATCCTTGTTAGACCATGCCACTAAAAGATACGTTTTGGGCTTTTAGTCAATATATTTCAGTAATGTGAACTCTGAATTGCATTTTTAGATTGATATAAAAATGTTCTGTTATGAAAAAAAAAAATGCCTTAAAAAAATCGTTCACTGTTGAAAAAGTGATTTCTCCGGTCGGTCCAGTTTGACAAGCATCTGATTTAACATGTCGTGTCTCCTATAATAGTGTAATATATATCTTGAAATCAATAGCGAAGAATGAAAACGCCTTGTTCTGATTCACCAAAGTACATCACCAACTTTGACTTTTGGCAGTGCTTGTCTTCTTTTCTTTTACATTTATTGATTTATCTATTTTTGGAAGCTCTGAATAACTTTGAAAGTGTATCAGTAGGGAAGATATTCATCATCAATGATCAATGCACACCATCTGTAATTAGCGTTAAGGAGGGATCTACATGTTAACGTTGGGGAGGACCGTCACCCCGCCCGTCAGCCCGCTCGTCGGATCTACATGTTACCGTTAGGGTGGACTTGCGCTGGTCGAGGGTCCCAGCAGATTAAGCCAGAGGGGCTGTTCTAGGTCTCTACGACAACCGAGAAGGTAAAGAAAGGTACTACCTTCCCTACGGATGAACAGTACATCGCTAGGGAATATATTCATCATCATTATGGTGTGCATTGATCATTGATGATGAATATCTTCCCTACTGATGCACTTCCAATAACTTTTACGTTATAATTATACGTCTTCCAACCTAAAGGTGGAGGTTATCGGGACCTGAATAACTGATATCTATTTTAAAAGTGTTTTATAATTTGTATTATCACGAACCATGTTGTTAGCTCTAAGAACTACAAGTGTAATTCTGTCCGCTGGAAATACCCATGAAAAGCAAAATCCTCACTACTTGCAAGGTGCAAACAATGTGTTTGATAGCACCATTGTTTATTTTGAGTGAGTTTTCGAATGCTTCAGCTAGGGATATTTTGCGCTTCAAATTCGGATTCAGCATGTCCAAATTAGAGGAAACGTGTGGGAAAAAATGTATTTGGCATCCGGTTGCTATGACAACGCCGCTATATGGGATTTTGTGTTTAGAAAATTAGTTATTTCAAAAGCCTAAGACTCCTAGAGTATTGAATGGAATAGTGCAAAATTTTGCACATGAATAATATTACCCTGTGTAAAAGACAAAATGCATTTAAAAAAAATGTTTTTTTTTTTTTTGGTTACATGCAATAGAATGGCTTTTTTTTTTTTTTTTAATATTTTTTTTTTCCAAATACGTCTATTGACGGACGTAATTTTTTCGCAATTCTTCACCAAATATCCAATTTCCCACCAAAAACGGATGAAATTCAGAAAAAGCGATGCATTTTGTTAAAACTCTCTTGCGATGAATCCCGAACATTTACGGGAAGGATGTCGGCTCGCCAGGACGGTTCCCATATATATATATATATACGTGAAGAACAAAAAAATTCATTGTCCTCTGTGTTATTACCAGACATACACGGGGAAATAACAGGCAGTCGACCGGAACTCTTCGTCAGACCTGTGAAAAGTTGTGTGTTGACAGCTGCCTTAGTCTTTAAACATATTACAAGGGAAGTCACCCCGAAAATGGAAAAATCGTTCGAAGGGATTTTTTTTTGTTTTTGTTTTTAACGATTTTCCTATTTTCAGGGTGACCTCCCCGTGACGTGTAATTTAAAAACTTACATGGTCATCAGGACGAAGCTAAACAACGCAGACACCTCAATAGAGCAGACAGTGTTCCCATATAGACTCTATGTCTCATCAGCCACTTTTTTCTTTGTTTCGAAAACAATGACCTATTTCCAAAATGATTAAACATTAATTACCAAAGATATAGGCTTGCTGCTAGGTTGTCTTAGCAATTGAAATATATATTTGTGTATGCTCAAAAGATTGAGAAGATTGAATGAATAATTTTCTTTGAGTGATATTTTGAAAATGACCCAAAAAACGTCAGTCTTTAGCGTATGTTCGCCCAGCAAGACCGCAGTCTCATGCTATGGAGGATGTACATTCCAAATTTAAAGGCAAAAAAGGTTGAGAAATAAAAACGCAGTAAGGAAAAAAGTGAAGAAATCATACATGTTGAGAAAACTGCACGCGATTGAGATTTTCATTGTTCATAATCTCTCTATACTGTCATTTAGTGCTGCCTTTTGTTGTTGTTGTTTTTGTTTTTTTTCTCCTTTTCATGAGATAAAGCATATGTTTCTTACCCCATCCGTTGTTTTCTGATATGAGAAACGCTCAAAGTGTGTAAAAATAACAAAACGCTTTTTAAAAATTTTTTATTATTTTTAGTCCCAAAACCTTATTTTTAAGACCTGCACCCCCTTAAAACTGCAAGGATACCTTGTGTTATGGTCACTATATAATAGAATTCACCAATATTTGTGGAAATTCTATCGACCCAAAAAGTTAATCTCAGTTCTTGGCTTGATCCTGTCACACTGGAAATTTATGATGAAAACTCTTCTCCACGAATGACAGACTCGTAACCAGTTGAACCTAGATACTCTCCGAATAATAAAGTAGGCAAAAATCAGGTAAACAACAGCGCTTAGCCTTCATTGGGATTATTTTGATGTATTTGATTGCCGGTAAGTTATCAGTATTTCATGAAATTATTATATTCCATGGTGACCATGGACTTCAAGATCAAATCTTCAGAGGTACAAGATTATTTATGAGGGAGAGGTAAATGGTTTTAAGAAGCTGGACCTTATTGCCTTGTATCGAAGAGTTGAGAATTTAGGCATAGAGTTGGATCTAGATAGTATTTTGGAATATAAGACGGACGCCCTAAAAGCGAAATTGAGAGTACCGGCTAATGGCATAAGCATAAATTAACCTATTCCTATCCAGTCTGATGTGTTAAATGACTTTAAAAAAGTCAAAATTCAGTCAAATTTTGTCAAATTCTAATGTTAAAAGCATTAACTTGATATCTTCTCTTACCTTGCCTTAGTGGAGAGACTGCGAGTGCCCGATGTTTGCCTCAATTCCCGATTGTAAATTTGCTTTCTCCGGGAAACCCCATTGCGTTTGTCCCGAAATCTTGGCCAACTCCATTGACAGAAAGGTAAGGAATTCCGCGTCAGTTTGCAATCTATGTTATCTGCATAGTGTTTCTTTAATAGGGACATCTCCACGGCAATCACCGTCTCACTAGCCATTCAAGGATGTTGTCCTTGCCTTATCGTACCAGGAAATAAAACCTGTATTGCCGCATTCATACTAAAACTTCTGTACGTGACAACTTACATCCTGCTTTTGACCATCAAAACAATGGTATTCAGAAAGGATTAAAAAAAAAAAAAAACAAATAAGAAAGAAAATTTACCCCCCCCCCCCTCATGGGACGAACAGATGATCAGCAGATGTTTTATATAATAGATGGTGCGGCTAATCTGTTCTGTGGCCTGTTCTATGGTAACACAAATCATTGTTACATGTATCATGGGCTGGTTTTTGCTCATGTTCAATATGGAAAATCCGGTAAGTTCCTAATCCGATCACGAGCTGTAAAGCTGATGTCTAGGTTAATCATAAAGCTGATGTCTAGGTTAATCATAAAGCTGATGTCTAGGTTAATCATAAAGCTGATGTCTAGGTTAATCAAGTGACCATGATTGTGATTAATTGTGTGCTTTTTTCTTTGCTGATAATTTTCCGGATATTTTGTTACCACTGCAGCCTTACTGCAGTCACATTTTCTGGAATTTACGATATACGTTTATCTTTTTGTGATTTCAAACAGACAGTCGTAAATCAGAATTCATCTCGCAACATTCTTTGTACATGTAAATTCTAATATCTAATCATAGAGTGAATTTCAGCTCTATCTCTCCCCAGCACTAACTGGATGGTAACTGGCCTCAAAACATGACAAATGAATAAAGAATGCAATTTAATAGGAACAGGCTATAAATACAACACTGATCCTTAATGTAATACATCAAGTTGTTTCCAAAACAAAAATTGAACACCAGTAAACCCTTTAGGACGAAATACATGGTACAACATTATTAAAGAATCCTTCGAAAGTTGTGATTTTCAGACTAGTTAAAGAATTGATGTGCATAGCCTACACTTAATGAACAATTAAAAAAAAAACAAAATACAAGGCACAATGCATGAAAACAACAACACAGGGATATTTTCAACTATCAACCTACATCTGAAACCTCCCACGGTTACTCAAAGGAATGGACGATTTTCCCACAAAAACGTCAACACTCAAGCATTAGAGAAAGCAATAGAACAACAAAGATCTCTTACACTGAGAAATCACACATCCAAATGAATATAGATTTGCAAGAACATTTTGGAAGTTTCTCAATTAAAATATTACATTTGTTTCATTCTTCTCTAACCAATGTTTATTCAAAGTATTGTCATCATCATTACTTGTGTGTGTGTGTATGTGTGTGTGTGTGTGTGTGTGTGTATGTGTGTTTTCAGATGTGGTTTCCTAATCTAGCAGATCGGACACTTATTTGTGTCTAAACATCATTTTTGATCGACTTAGAGTCTTAAAGTTGCCAGTCAGCTCTAGCCATGAAAAGGAGACTCCTGACATCTTGCCGTTCAGGTTGACTTTAAAGCAGTCGGCCTTATACCACCATCCTCCTTTATGGTATGCAGCACAACCGATAGAACTGCAATAGAGGCAGGGAGACAGCTATTAGGATAACACAATGAGAATCGTTAATGTATGTATCGTCATAGTCATTAGTGGACTGCCTATCTCATAAAATTTGGAATATTTTTTAAACGGAATATGTATCGCTTTTCATAATGTCTCTAAAAAAAAAAAAAAAAAGGTTGGGGGAGGAGAAGATAGAAATATTTCCAATGGAACATAATGACCAATCAATAATTATAACGAATAATTAAGATAGGTATTTGTGTAAAATGTTGTGAAATTGACTGATTCGAAACAGGAGTCGTACAAAAATTATTAACTTTGGCACATTTTGTCTTGAGTCAGTGACTTTGTTATTTCTTTGTGTCTAGAAATTTGAACGATATATTAGGATTCAAAAAGAATAAAATTAGTAGGCCAACTGCTCTTCTCTGGGAATGGGGCAATGTATAATACAAATAGAGATATAAAGACCATCAGAGATATGAACGCAGATAAGCACTTAGATCTTTCAGTTGTTCAGTAAATTGGCAGACAGACAGACATCATACAAATTTTCAAGAGGAGAAATTCGTCAATTGTTAGCTAATTAGAGAGGTAAGATGGATCATATATATTGATGGGTAAATGACTAAAAGAATGACTTAATTGAAAGAGAATTAAATAATCCTGCAAACCGCTGAGTAAAAAAAAAGAGCAATAATAAACACAGATGTAGCCTTCCCAAGAGTAAGGAATCATGGTTATACATGTTGAGTACACGTGAGTGTGTGTTGTGAGCGATGTTTGGCGGATCGTGGTTGTATATGCTGGGCCTATGCACGTGTGTATTGTGAGCGTACATATGCTGGTCCCTGGAAATACTGCGTCATCGGAGTGGGAATGCAGTGTGAGCCGTGTGCATCGTAGACAGCTGCCCCGAAGTTTGTATTTTTACCAAGCACCTTCAATAAATTCTGCATTATTTGGACGTCGAGGATTCCTGTTCTTCTGTCTCTGTTCCTGTGTGCGTCTCGTTCGTATCCACTACCTGATTATCACTTACATCGTCAAAACTAACACCCATTCACATTCAAAGCTTTTAACACCAAGAATTTATTATTTTGATATGCACTCTAATCCCAGCCCTGCTGACAATGCCACTTGTGGTCTTAAAGATTTTGGCAGGCAAACGTGTAAGTGTGGAAAACAACACATAAATTAAAGAGCACATGAGTAGTGTTGGCCAAAAACACAGATAGGGAATGGGCTGTTTTTATCTGTAGAAAAGTCAAAGTTAAAAAGATTCCAGTGTTAGATCTTGCATTACAAATTATTTCAGCCCACAAGTCAATAAGTCAAGAGTTTAATTTTTGTTCTAAAACTACAAAATGCATCAGGAGCCCTGAAATAGAAGATCTCAATGTCACTGTTTCACAGACTTTCATAAACAGGGGTCGTTCTATAAATATATAAAGTTCTCAATGCACAGTTCATCCGTCTTGTATCTCGTGATTGTATTTGTAGGGTTGGGCATCATGAGTGATGTGTCTTGGACTTCTCAGTAGACAACTGGGTCACAGCTCCAGTCCCACATAGGTTACGAGTCACGCCATGACTTTTCAAGACAATCTGAGACGAGACTCCCGGGAGGACTGACGTACTTAGTCAGCACTGGCTTTCTATACTATCAGAGAATATTTTGTGTCTGGACACCATGGAATGTCGTAATTCCCTCACATAATCGTGACTCAGACCTAAAGTTACAAGTTGCTTTGATTGCAATTAGAATGGGAAAACCATTATCATTCCATAGACAGTGAGGGACAACAAAATATATGACATATTATGAGGGTGAAGTGATGTTCCTCATTGTTTGATTTCGCCAAACATAAGAATATTCGATAATTCCGAAGCTGCACTTGTGGTGTGTACATCATCTACGACGCAATTTCTGAGACTAGATTCCAATTTAATTTGCCTAACGGAGGTTTCTCCAATATTTTACCTGAAGATACAACAAGCAATAATGAGATGCGACACGATGAAATCAAGCTCTCGTCAAATTCTGAGCATATGGAGTTATTGACATCATTGTAAAGATAGTTCATTTCCCTTTCATTGTGTGAAGAAAAGATTGTTTCTACCTTAAGTAGAAGTTGAGATATTGGCAATTAAAGATGACAGGGGTGACCTGTTGCTGCAGCTATGTCTATTGAGAAAATGGCCGATCACTTTTGTAAATCCCTTTCAATCCTTGTTAAACCACGCCACTAAACTGCATTTTTTGGGCTTTCATCCAATAAATTCCATGAAACTGAACTCTGAAATGCATTTTTCGATTGATATAAAAGGGTTTGCTGAAGAAAAAAAAAAAAAGAATTGCTTAAAAATTCGCTCACTGTTGAAACACACATGATGTTTCGGTCGGTTCGGTTTGACGAGCGCCTGATTTCATCTTGTCTCGTCTCTAATGGCTTTGTCTAGGCCGGTACTGGCATAACAGTAACTGTAAGATAGTGGAGGAGGATGGTTGAGGGTCAAAGGGGGAAGACCTTAAGATAGGAAGCGCATCTAGTGAGAAGGAAAGCTGTCAAGAGTATTATATCACATTTGATTCCGCAGTCTCGTCGGACAACAGAACCTAACCCTTACTTCTACCGCACTTTCAAACTTCTGCGACACAACAGTGGGGATACCTTACAAAGGTTAAGCTTTTACTCAAAATCTCAACAGCTCACACAGAAATCAGTGAGCAGATATAAAGTTTAATAGATAGGCAGACAACAACAACAGCCCCCCCCCCCCACATATATAGAGGTAAAAAAATATAGATAGATAGCTAGATAGCTAGACAGATAGATACATAGTAGATAAACAGATAGATAGATAGATAGATAGATAGATAGATAGATAGATAGATAGA
>JBCAUA010034387.1:0-12190 GCA_038406235.1 Peronia verruculata | reverse complement strand
CATTTTATACACAAATAAAACATACCAGTTAGCAGTCAAAGATTTTCTCTTTTTGTTGGCGAGCTTATTTTTGATGCGTAGGAATTCTGTTCACTCCATAATCCTTATTAAAATAGTACAAACTTTCAATACACAAGTTTTGCCGTCGCTTGCGGGCACCGAGGTGTGACTGACCTATTGAACCCGCTTGACTCGGCGGGTCGGCGGGAAACTAAAGGAACAAGTGGTGAACAGCTGTGGTAAACTGATACATAAGTTTGTTTTTGACAGCTGGAACTGATTCAGATGATGCCAGTCTGCAGTCAGTGTTCATGCTTGTATTAGACATAAATCCTTTTGTTATTTTATCCTTCAGACCAGTAACTGTGTACACATAATTCGCTCTATTTCCAAACTGTTAAACATTTTTGACACCTGGAACTGGTTTACATGATACTGGACATCATCAAACCTGTAATCTATGTCTGCTGTTCTACTTACAACCAGTTTGTAAGCAGTATTATATTTTCACTTCTACCCAATATCTTTCAAATTATTATTATATCAAGTATCACTTATAGTAACAAAGTCACTATTCTCTATGTTAATTTGTATCACTGTACTACTACAATTCCTTGCATATTTTATATTCTTACAAACTGATTCACTTACTGATAAGTGATACTGGTTGTGGTCCACCTGCAGTGTCTACTGCTGCATTTAAACATGAAGGGTCTCAGGGCAAAACATGACAAATGTCATTTTTAACAATTTTGAGTTATGCCCCTCAATACTGGGAATGGTAATAGTGCTAAATGGTAAAGATTTTCTTTTTCACCAAACGTGACTTGTCCTTTATGGAAGTCTTCAGAAAATTCTAGTACTTAATGATAAATAACTAAATGCTGGAGAATAAATTGTCATTTTTCTCTATATGGCAATTTTGGATATGTCTCATTTTGCAAATGAAACCCTTCACATATTTCCTTTACCATTGTGTCGCTGATTTAAGTAAGTGCCAATACACGATATGCATTTTTATTTGGAATTGATTCACTTATGATCCATGAGAAGTCTGTGTCTATCTTTGAATGTGTAAAGTATAATTCCCTCAACTATTATGTTTTTCAGTCTTGTCAATTTCCACACATAAATAAGTTCCACTTACAAACTGATACACATTTTTACATTGAGACTATGTCTCAATGCTAGACATCCTTAATCAAGTCCTCCACAGCATCCCAGTCTATCACACTGAGGACACTCCCACTGCCCACAGAGGCTATTTCAGCAATTCGCTCTATCTCTTGAATGTCCACTGACGTCTGGTAATCTCCATCACCAAATTCATCCCTGTCTCCAAATCTGAAAAATAAACAGAAAAGATGCATTTTCAGTAATACTAGATCTCCTCAGGTAGAGGTTGTCTGTTTATGGTCATGTACAATTTCTCATTATTCATTAGCCCCATGGGTATCTTTTCACAGGAGAAGCCACAAGAAAATCCCTTTCTTCTTTTAATTATATTTGATTCAGCCAACTTTGGGTTTTTGTAACTACACAAAAGATGGCGGGTTAAATTAACTAAAAAAACAACAATATAGCTGCAGCATTTCTTTTATGTCTTACAATGAGCGTGATGGTGGTACTTTCTATTTGAAGTGGTCCTACTACTTCAAAACTGTATTTGGAATGCTCAAGTGCTATAGAACAATACTGTGCACTACTTAGGCCCTATTAGACAACAGACATTGCAGCTGCCTGTAGCATTAAATCCTCATAAGACAATAGACACTGCCACTTGTGTCTATAGACAGAAGATCAGCTGGCCTAATGCGTAGGCGTGGTATGTCATACTGTGCGAACAACAGTTTTGTAAACATCCATTTATGCTCTGCTTGTTTTTCCACATTGTGATAGCTTTTTTATGTTTTTGATCACTGTTTGCTGGAAAGACAGGTGTTATGTTTTATTTTGCTGTGGCTATGATATCATAATAATAACTTATCTTGATCTTTGCATGAAAAAAAAAACAGTGCGTCATGTTTGATCCGGTTTCCCATAAAAAAAAAAACAGCTGACTGACGCTTCCGCACATGCACATTAGGCCGACAAACCTTCTGTGTGTAGACACAAGTGACACTGCCACATGCGCAATACTCAGCTTCATGGGACAACAGATACTGCAATACTTTTGCAAATACTCATGCCTCATAAGATAACAAACACTGAAAAACTGAGATATTAAGGCCCCAATTGAACAACTCGGCCAGCTATTGGTTCTTTGTGTTTTTGTGCCTGCTCTATCTATCTAAAAGATTCAACATAATACAACAGTTCTTTTGGACTCCACTTACCTGTACAAACTGTCCCCTTGCATGATAGCATCATAGTAATCAGACTGACCCTCAGACGGAGCCCCACGGCGCAGATCACCACCAGACATACTCACATCAACACCATCCATCTGTAGAGGAAAAAAAAACAAGTATTTAGGAGAGGTCCTATTCAGTTCATCTAGACAGCAATGATACTGAGAAAAAAATCCTTGGTATTTATCAGTGTTGAGGAAACTGATAGGCATTATGCAATTTAGTACACTGACAAAAGCAGCTTTTTGCAACATATTGAATAATAACCCGGGCAATAAAAGGAAAAACACAAAACAAAAAGCCCCTACAGAAATATGTAAAACAGGTTTGTCTCAAGTTCATGACCCTCACTTTATTCTCACTGACAAATAATTTGAGATATGCCATGTATGCTGAATCTTTTCCAATTACAAATTGCACTTTCATGACCTTCTTTGTTCTACCTCACTAAACTGTGGGACTAAATACATAAGTGAACAAGATGCTCATTTTACAACAAAACTTTGCAAAGAAAAATCATTGTGTGAAAAATTTGCCCTAACTATTACTGATTATAGACCAAAAGTGATAGTGTGCTGATGAGCACATTAACCCCTCTGCAATCATGTGTCACTGAATAAATTTCAGAGTAGGTGTACCTTTACACAGGCAAGGTAACCATATTCATTTAAGGCTGGCCATAAATTGTTGTTCCATAACTAAATTGTTCTAATGTAAAAACTTTATGAAGTAGTAAGGACAGTTTAATTCTAGTAAAAATGAAGTTTCAGTGAGTGTAACTCAGATCCAATGACCCATGTTGAACTTTGCCGACATGGTGATCACAGATTTGGCTGCCATTCTTAATCTGACTACTTTAGTAGTCAATGTCTAATATTTTTTAATAATTCAATTTGATGAATGCTTTGACACCATAGCTATACTGATCAGGATCTATATGAATACTATTTTACAAAGCCGACAATTTGATCTCTTATTACTGGTTTTGGCATGTGATATTTTAAGGCTGGTTGATATAAACAGTCTCTTCAATGACTACCGGGTGTTTGGCCTGGGTGTAAGAGCACCTAGATTTTAGCCCAACCCTACCAAGTCTATCCAACAATGTTATGAACCATGTTATGTGCTTATGCCTGTGAGACTCACCATAAAACTAACAGAGCTGCCAACAGTGGATCCTCCATAGATAATGTTGCGGACATTTTCATCCATTTCCCAGTCGCTCATCACAGAGGCCAGTTCTTCATAGTCCACTTCGGAGTATGGATCACTGTAAGGCCTGGCTCGTGTGCTGGCTCGGGAGGCTGAGCTTCTGAGAGTTACTGTAAGATATTCAGAATGTCACCATTTTTAATTTGTTTTATTTCTAGATCATGTCAAGCAGAGTGATTGAGCAATAAATAGAGAAAAGGACACAAGAAAACATGTTTTGAGATTTTTTTTTTTTTTTAAATTAAGTTATCATGACCCAACTGTCATTAAGCAGGGGTGAAAGAAAAAAAAATGCGAGATAAGATTAAAAAAAAAGAAAAAAAGAACAATCAGATTTCACCTTTATCACTTCTCCTGTGATTCTGCATGTCTTAATATATGAGCAAATCCATTTCAAATTTTCAAGTGTACAGTACTTACTTTTTGTGTGGATATGACATTTAATTAGTCCTGAAAACTAAGGACCCCCCCCCCCCACCCCCCCCCAATCATATATAAAGTTTTCCCCTAGACCATTTACAATTTGCATATTCAGGAAACTGGAGCACTTTTAGCTGGAAGTTCTGGTGTTCCCAGAATTCTGCTACTCGCCACACTTGTCAACACTAGTGTGAAAGAAATGTAACAAAGAATATTCTTTCCAATTATCACGATAAATCTACAGGTTAATCAACAATTTTCGACAAGTTATGATTGTCAGCTGGCAAAACTTCTACAAATTTAGGGAGTTAACAGAATGATGGGTGAGAAAATCAAGAGGCCAGCTGTCATTTTAGCTTTACTATCTCACAAAATATTTATTATAAGAAGAATAAAATCAGAAGTGGTAATATCCTCCTGCATTGCTGTGCAGTTACTGTCAGCATATGATGCAGATCATAACAGCACAGTCATAAGTGCAGTGTACATGTGCAACCTATACATATCATCTAAACTTACATCATCATCTGGGTACAAATCCTGCACGAGTTCAAAAAAAAATGTTTCCAACAAATGGCATAGAAATACTCCCAGTCACTTTGCAATGCATTGCACGCTGTATTTACTTTGGCACTAAGCTGGGACCAACCTGTGGAATGGGCAGGCTTTCTGTCATGTGCATCCTTGTGTGGGTGAGGGTTCAACTCCTGGAGCTGCTCTGCATAAGTTTTTGGCTTGTGTTTGGGGCCATGAGAGGGCAGGAATGTCCGCATTTGTACTGGAATCCTGCCCCTGCTGGAACCTGCTGCTGACACAGGAAATAATAGTTATCAGAGAAAAAATTAAATTGATAATTCTATCCCTTTTACAACTGATAACTGCATGGCTAATTAACAGCCAAAGAAAATGTTTTTAAAATAAAAAAAAATTTAAAAAAGCAACCTGTCAGAGTTGTTGACAAAGCCCTATATCTGCACTGATTTGGCTATTCTGCCGATAAAATTTACATATGATAATTTCTTTCTCTAGAAAGTACTGCTTTGAAGAAAGTGCTGAATGCTGGTCATGATCTCATTTTATTAGCAATTCAGTATATCTAAATATCATATCCACTGGCTTTATTCATGTTTTGTGGGCGTGGTGATTCACTAATCCAGTTCACTTCTATTTGAGCCTAGCATTTCCTTTTGTCAGTAACTAATATGATAATCAGTGAAAGGAAAGGAATGTGGCCATTTTAATGCTGGAAAAACTATTAAATTCTTGGCAGTTTGGACACCTCGACCTCAGGGAATTCAGATGAAGAGGACCAGTTAGGTTCTCATTTAAGTGAAAATTTGTTTCCTTTTTTTTTTTCCTCCAATAAATCTATGCTGGACTGAAATGTACAAAGGAATAAGTAAATGCCCTTCTTTAGTAGCCCTATCAGTTGCTGTAAGCAACTCCTTACATGGAGCCTGAGATTTGGCCGAGGCGGCCTTGCTGCTGAGGTTCTGTAACTGTTCCACATAGGTCTTTGGCTTGTGTGGGGGACCACGCTGTACACTGGAACGGAAGGTTGTTGTGGACACAGTCCTCACTTGAGGGATTGAAAAGAAAAAAGAAGAAATAACATGAGACAATGCTGATAATGTTTGTCTTAGATATGAAATAAAGAAAGGAAAAGGCCATTCTTTGTTTATTTTTTTAAAAAAGGAAAGGCCATTCTTTGTTTATTTTGTGCTTATCAAAATCTACCTTGTATAAGTAAGGATGAACTACACAATCAATGAAAGGTAAAAGAAAACTATTCTTCCAAAATATTTTGGATAAGGATATTAAAAAATAGATAGAACAATTTAGCAATAACAATTGAACTGTCGACAACCACGGGTAAAAGCTATGTACAAAGTGCTGTATCCTCCCTCAACTTTTTGTGTCATGATCTCACACCCACCTGATCCTGGCACTCTGCGACTTGGTGGTGGGGTGAACTGTTGTGTGGGTTTCATTTCCTGCAACCGTTCAGAATAAGTCTTGACTCGGCGAGCTACAGTCTGCCTCGGACTAGATCCAGGCATCTGCTTGGTAACTGCACAGAAGGAACAAGAAAATGTATATTATGAACATGTATTTTGGAATCAATCTACACTTATTTACATTACACCAGTGGTGCAACAAAGATGGGAGTTATCATCATGTGATTAAACTGAAGTTCAGTTGTTCCTACTGTTTTAAGCACAACAAGGACAGTGTGACTAACTTTTACATAAACTTGAAATGCAAATGAAATTTGTCTTTTACATTTTATTTTTATCCCAACTGCAACAGAAAAAATCTAGCACACTAGTTTAAACCTGATGAATTTGTTGTTGTTGTTTTCAGTTTATAATTTGGATGGTAGTTTTTTTTGTTTTACTTTTGACTCCCTGGAGTCTAATCCCACAAGCAGGGATCTGCAACAGTTAAATCTAACATAACCTACAGGATGAAGTTTTTGACCCTTATTTCTCTAATTTATTTTATTGCATAAGCCTGAATACCACTACAGGAAACAGTGATACTTTCTGGCAAAATCATTTCATTTCAGTAGCTCACATCAAAAGAAATTTTTATAGTAGGTTATCCTATGTAAAACCACATTAGCTGAACTGTGTTGCCATTTGTGCTGGTGAGAGCATCATGTTAATTTTGAATTGAGAATGGAAAATGTGATCTGAAGTATCTGATGAATGTAGTAATAATTCTAGTGATGAACTGGATTACTATGTCGCTAATATAGACACAGAATTTGTAACTGGTGATGGAAGCAATGTAAAAAAAAATTCTGCTCACATGAAAAATTGTATCTTATAAGGGCAACAGTGACAAAATCAACTAGAACTGATAGCTCTAAGTTTTTCCCTTGATGTAAAAATGCTGTTTCTGTGCACTGTCATATGCAAAATGCATAGATGTTGTGTTGATACTTTTTGAGCCACAGAAATTTTTTCAAACCTTGAAAACTGCCATGCTTCAATGGTACTTTTTGAGTCACAGGAATTTGTTCAACCCCTGAAAACTGTCATGCTTCAATGGTTATTATAGATATAAACAGCTTATACTCAAGTGAATTAAAGCCAGGTCTTCCTCCCCCCCCCCTCCTCCACTCAGCCGCAGATCAAGATCTAAGGGTGGAAGGGATGCTGGAAAATAAAGCAACTGCCAGTGATGAGTTCAAAAAATGAGGAGAATGGTAAAGAATCCAACTGAGAGGTAACTGATACAGAGTACATATATGATATTCAGAAAAGGTTACACAGCTATTCTTTGTTACATGCACAGCCTTATTACCATAGACTTTGGTTTTCTCCTTCTGAAGATTTGCATCAAATGTGGCCCCCGATCTGGCCAACTGTTCTTGTCGGGCTGACAATTTCTCATTCTCCTGCTGAATCTGTCGCTGGCGGTTAACCTCCTTCCACTTCCGTGTGGCCTCAGGTCTCTGTAGTCGCACCATGTCAGCGTAGGACTTACCCTTGGCTGCAGGTGCCCTCTTTGGTGCTGCTGGTGAGGGCTCTCTTTGTGGAGCTGTTGCTGGTCTTGGTTTTGGCACTGGCTTAGTCACACTGTAACAAATGTGAAAGACAGTGAGATGACTGCATATAGTTTTTGTATCACAGTGTTTTGCTGAATTATGATTTTTGTGTAGTCAGTCCTGCTGGATTTAGAATTTCTCGATATAAAATTTTACTTGATATCAAATTTCTATTCCAACTGCAAAAACTGACATTATCACTTCATATTACTAGACCTTTAGCTACTAAATATTGTAAAATAGCACAGGGAAAAAAACAAAATGAAACTGGTTACTAACAAAATTACCATAGTGCTATTTCCTGTGACTGTTGGCTCAGTCACAAATTTTTAATTTCCACTTTTTCAAAATGCTGCATAATTGTCCAGACTCTCTATGATGTGAAAATATGTCTATTTGTTAGAAGTGGAAATGCCAACAGTGGTAGGTTATCACTTTCAAATTTCAAGTAAACTGACGTTTATTTCATTCCTTGTGTTTTACTACTGATGTGTGTTTCATGCAAATGAAAGCATAGACGGCACAATGCCAACCATGCAAATGTACAGACAAAATTGACTCAGCACTGCATCTATTCCTCTCTTCAGGTAAAATTTGGTGATACCAAACACCGTGGCACACTAAACCAACTCACTCTTCCATAGATGCCATAGGTGAGTAGCCCTCACTCCTGCCATCCATTTCCAGCACCTGCCGAGCGTAGTTGATCAGGTCAGTGCTGGAGTCCACGGTTCTGTCCCCTTCACTGATAGAGGTCAGCACAGGATGGTCTAAGTACAGGTCTGTAGAACTTGGCCTGGCCTCTCGCATGCTGGGCTTCAGAATGCCTTTGACAGGGGACACATCACTGAATGGTCTGTCTTTGTCTCTGCCTCTGTCTGGAGGTGCTGCTGGAATGATGCAATGAGAAAGAGTTTTTATATATTCACGATTCTTAGATTTATAATCCATTATCCAATTATTTTTTTTTTTTTTACTTTTCTATGATATGAGATGCAATACGATGAAATCAGACACTCATCAAACTGAGGCGACAGGAGAAATCACATGTTTTCAACAGCGAATAAATTGTTAATGCATTTTTGTCTCTTCACAAAACCCTTCTAAAAATGATTCAGAGTTAAATTTACTTAAACAGATTGAGTAAAAGTCCAAGAATTATGATTTAATGGCATGGATTTATAAGGACTAAAAAAGATTAACAAAAGTGATCAGCCATTTTCTCCGCTGCAAGAACGGTTCACCTCCATGGTCTTTTATTGCCCATATCTCAACTTCTAATTATGGTAGAACAAATTTTTTTACACACACAGACAGGGAAATGAATAACCTTTACAGTGCTACCAATAACACCACATGTTTAAAATTTGATGAGAGCCTGACTTCATGGTGTCGTGTCTCATATGTCCTGGTCTGTACAAACATGGTGAACTGCTCATTGAGCCCTATCAAGAGAGGAATAATACTGTTGTCTGTTCCGGCAATTCTGTATAAACATTGAAAAAAAAGTTGAAATCAAGTGTGATGAGAGACCAGACTCAAGCCAGGTTGAGCCATTTTAAGAACTGAAAATAATTTTAACATTTTGTAGCCCCACAGTTTAATTGTCCAAACTTCAACAATTTTATATTGTGATGCAGTTTTGGGGGCGATAACTTTCTCTGTTACAGGAGAGCTAATACCTGGAAAAATATCAGTTTTCGTCTCTTTTGGAGGATGTCAGAAAATCAGATTAAGGCACAGGGGCATACAGCTATGATAAACATGGATTCAACATAGCTGCCAATGTCATGCACTATCTCTCTGGTAATGCAGCAAGATGAATATTGCATATGCATGTGGTCTACTCTTGACGTCCCTATACCAGGTCGAATACCCGTGGTAGTCACTGAAGGCTGATTCTTTACATCATCAGATTTAAAACAATGTTTAAAAAATCAATAACAAGAGGCTAAATTGCTGACCTTGACAAAATTTTATTCATACAAATTTTTATTCATACAAATCGTAAATTGCCAAAAATGAGACACAAATTAATTTTAACAGATCAATGACATGAAAACATTCATGGCATTCAAATATGAGAAATATATTAGACATTAATAATAATAGCCAAATTAGGAAAAAGCTGCCAAATCTGTGAGCACCATGCATGAAAAGTTCAACAAGAGTCACACGATATGAGTTTCGCTCACTAAAGTTTTATCGTTTCAGAGTGAAAGTGTCCAAACTATGTTATAAAGTTATTGCAGCTAAAACAGTTTAATTCTAGGGCCATGATTTATTGCCAGCCTTCAAATGAATCGTGTTATGTGGCCTGTTTATAGGGACGCCTAGGGTCTGCTGTTTCTTGCCCTGTTCCATGAGTCGAACAGTATACTACATAACTGTGGTTTTTCCACTAATAAGGAAAGCTCATATAATTGCACTGTGGTAACTTCTCATAAAATAAAAACTTCCTTTAGATAAGTACATCCTGTGGCAGTTGTCCCATTTACTCCACATGAACAAAAGATAAACCTTGTTTTTAAATGTAGATATTTCTGGCCCTTTAATTTGTATCAAAGGGCCTCTCCTCATGATTATAAAGTTATCTCATATATTTTTAGTGTGAAGTTTAGGCCAGGATATTCAAAAAGCAGTTATAGTGCATGAGAACAAAGAGTATTAGGAGATTTGATTGAAGTTTGAGAAAACTGAATTTTTGATCACATTTCTGTATTTCAGTACTGACTAAACTAGACTTTGGATGATATTTATCTGTATTTTAGTCCTTTCTTTTTCTGAATCAATAAAGGAGTGGACAGTGCAACACTAGTCTTGTTGTAGATCTGACAGAATGTAAATAGACCAAGTACCATATGCATTTCGACAAATCAAATGCTGTGACCAAAGAGGTGTTTTGGGGTTGTTGTTTTTTTTCCTCAAGTAATCTAAATAAATCAGGTGAATAACACTTACATCTGCCAGTGGATCCTGCTTTATATGACCATGTTGCTGAACTGACTGGTCTCCGTCCTGGTCTGGCTGGTGAGGTGGACGAGCCTCTTCTTTTTGGTGATCGTGATTGGGCTCGACTTCTGGCAGTATCTACAAATGCTGATTCTGGGGGTATCTGAGGCTTGTCCACTATAATGCTACCCATCAAATGCTCAGCATCAAGCAGCCTCTGATTCATGAACTCGGAGACCATGGTAATCCTCTTCTCACTCAGCTCTTCCTCCAGATTTTTCAGGTTCAATTTGCTCACCTGTGAAAAAAAAAATCCGAACAGATATGAGTACAAATGCAGTTATTGGCATATACTGAAAAATAATTAGTAATAGTGGAGATATGCTCATTCTGTAAATCTTCTAATCACCAATCAAATCAAAGAGACTAAACAAAATCCCTCGTGGATCATTCTACAGCCAAGAAGGATTATAGAACTCTACTAAACATTTGTCTTGCACCCAATGAGTCAGAGGTTGCGCTGGGTGATTTCGAGCTACGGCCATATTTAGCTATTTTTCAACTCGGATACCAAATTTCTTTTTTAACGGTAAAAAAATGTTAAATTGAGGCTTTGTGAAAAAAAAATTTTTTTGTTATCTGAGTCGAAAACCCAGTCTTAGCGCTACACCATTGTCTCTCGAGACAAACAGATGCCAATGATGACCGAGTCAAAAAAATAGTTAAAAATGACCGTGGCTTGAAATTGTTCTGCGCCAGTTATGACTCATTTGCCTAGGGTACAAGACATCTAAATATAACTTCAGCATCACAAAATTTAAAAAAAAAAAAAAGAAATGAAAAAAATTAACAAGTTAACAAGATTTGGAAAATAAATGACATATGCTTGCAAAGTGACATATTTTATCATGACATTGTGATACTCGCTATGTATAAAAGACAAAATTTGTGGCAAACTCAAAGCTGCTTCACAGAGTATTTTAGAAGCTTCATGGTCATTAACCTCTTGTATGCATTAGGCTCGATATCGGGATGCCTGGTAGAGTGCGTCTGGCCTGATTTCGGGCTCAAGTTTGGCCAATTTTTAATTGACTCTCACAGCAGAAAAATCTGGCACCCCTGCTTTTCACAACACTGGCACATGGCTAATCGAAGCAGTGTTTCAATGAATTAGAGAAACTTTTGTTGATCGAAACAAGAAAATGAGCGACAGTGAAAGTAAGTTAGATGTTTCTGACATCGAAGTTATAGATGACAATGCCTCAGAGACAAATGAGGACAGTGTCATGGATACAGATTCGGATGAAATAGCAAGCATTCTTAGACTCCTACCAATCTAGGTCACAGTCAATCTGGATCGATAATCAATGAGGGAAAGACGAAGGCGGTGACGAGACAGGAAGAGCTGCATGGGATGAATGGTGAGCATGATGAATTGAAGGGATGAGTGGTGAGCATGGAAGAGGGATGTGGCGTGGGTGTGGCGTGTTTGTTTATTATTTTTATTACTTATTCCAGATCTAGATCTAGAAATGTAAAATGCCTGTAATCCAGGTGTATATAGCCAGGTATATAGATCTAGATATATATATTTCTAGATCTAGAATCTAAGTCATGAGCAGTAGAAATCAAAATATACAAATTTTCATCACATGGATGCAAGTGGACGTTTATTGGTGAATTGACCTCTAATTTGAGT
>JBCAUA010034376.1:0-12190 GCA_038406235.1 Peronia verruculata | reverse complement strand
GGTAACGATCAACTAATCATAGTAATGAAGACAATCTGTGATCAGATGGGTTGCGTAACTTTTCAATTCGCCTAAGAGCCCGTCCGCTAAGAGCCTGCTTTTTTTGTCTCCCGATGACCGGGTTCTTAGGCGGAGACCACTGTATTATTATGTCTGTGTCAAAGCATGTGAATGAATAAGTTCAGATGTTCACCTACTTATAAGATGATGGGCCTACAGATGAACATTTATATCACATTGCCATTTAATTTAATACTTACAACTCACTTTGATATGCTGATGTGTTCTGTGTAAAGGCAGCAAGTGGTCTGCTTATAGACAATGAGCTATTATCCTAATTCACTATTCAATGGAAAAAACAGCTTAAAAGTCCCCTGATTTCTTGGACAAGGATGCCCGATATCTTGCCTTCTCAGATAATGTCCAGAATATTATTGAGCTTTCACGTATGGGCAACACACACTAAATAACCCATGGCAACTGCAAACTGAATGAAGGGTAGGCAAAGACATAGGTGTCTGGGCAAAATTTACTAAAAACTCAACAATTTAAACTCAACAATTCTTCTGACCAAACAGAGCTTGCATCAAAGCCAAGATACCTATTGACAAGATTGAAAGATTGCAAACATATTGGATATTTAAAATAATAATAACAATAATAATAATAATAAAGTATTCCATGAATTTTTCTTTCAAGATTTCAGACATATATGTTGAACAGAAATTGATACAGCAATATATGTGCAGCATTCCTGATTCTTGGATTCATTTGTTTTTGATTCTTAGGGAAAATTGACTAGAGTTTACAAGAACACCTACACCAGCACAATGATGAAAGCCATTGCTCAGGGGCAATTTTCATATCATTAAATTCCATCACCCCACATCCTGAACTTTAGATTAATTTGTTAAGATCATCCATTAACAACTAAATGGTTTAAAGAGTTAAGTATTCTGTTTATAAGAAATTACAAGATCATCCACTAATAACTGAAATTAAAAAGACAAAAATTTAAGTCATCAACTTACAAGGAATAATTATCAGACCATCTATTGGTAGTTAAGATTAAGTAGACTTGTTTAAGTTAAATATATTCTGTTGGTAAAGAATTAATATCAGACAACTTTATATGAGTATATGAATAACGTTTGGTCACAGAGGATAACTGTTCGCAAAAAAAAAAAAAAAGTTAACAAACTATATCCATTTGGAGAAACATTTTCAAAAAATCAAATGATGTGCACCCGCCCCCCTCCAAAAAAAAAAAAAAAAAGAAGACAGATTGAGGATTTACCAGCTAATATGTTTGTTTCAAAAACAGCAGATTCAAAAATTCTAACAGATCAGACACATATTGTTACTCTGTTTAAAACTTCAAACAATCAATAAAGACCACCAAAAATAAAAACCCAAACCAATAAGTGCAGAGTATCAGGCCTCAAACAAGCTTTCACTTATCAAAAAATCATGAGAAAGGTGTATGTCACACGGACAAAAGTAAATATCATCAGGCCAGGTGAAACAAGTCAAGTGTCAAATATCATAAAGAAAATCACATTTTTAAAAAAATTAACCACAGGAATATCTTGGCCCAAAGGACAAGGAGTCACTGTTGAGTCATTTTTACATCAAAGTCAAGCCCACTCACTTCCCTTTCCAATGACACTAATGACTCTATACAAAAAACATTTAACACCAAACTCATTTCACTGGATCCCACAACAAATCAAGATATCTAGCCTACTAGGTAAGAACCTGTGAAACTTATATCATGATATTATGATTCAAAGTAAGATTAAATTCTGGTTCTTTTGACTCTCTGGTAAGAGATAGTCCTATTTACAATAAAAAAGACAGACAAGTCACATAAATCGTTTACAGCTGATTCTGAAGAAGAAAATTTATCTGAAGTAATATATTCATTTCAAATTCTATGATGGGCTCTAGAGGGACAAAAAGCAACATCTGCATGCATTCTACAATCTTCTTCCTGACAGAGGCCAGTAACTCCCAGTCAGCAAAGGTAGACAGTTCACAGAGCAGATGGTCTGACACCAAACACAAGCACTGTAGTGAAGGCCAACGTGGTAGCCAGTACCACCCAGCCGCCCTGTAATGTTGCCTGTTTGCTGAACCCGATCCCAGCATCCCACACCTGAAGAGAGAGACAAAAGAAAAGTGGTTAATGAATAAAGTAACAGTAGTACAGAATGTAGATCTCAGTACAATCAGTAAGATCCCAAATATTATCTCGGTCACACCACAATCACAATGTGATTTTCACTACTCCACATGCTTTAGGGCATTCACTAAGTCGGCTGAACTTCAACAACTAGGTAGCTAATTTCACTGAGTCTTTTTTCGTTTCTTTTTGTTTGTTTGTTTTTAGTTCTGAAATTTTCTTGCTTTCATGATGCCACAGAAATTGGTGTTAAAATATCATTTCCTGAAACATATCAAAGGGAGCTCAGAATGAGAAAACTTGGCATTTTCTACACCCCCATTGTATCATCTATCATGATTAAATTTCTATGACATGCATAAGGATAATCCACAGAAAACTGAATTAAATAAAAGAGTGCATGTGCATACTGCATATCAACAGCAATTTTCAAAGCAATATTCAACAAGCCCTTTAGCTTGTCTCCAGTTTTTTAAGTCTTACCAAATGGCGCAGCCCTGCCATCAGGTGAAATGCAAATGGAAAAGCCACCAAGAACTTGGCAGCCGTAATGAGCAGCTGATTTGGTTCCAGGGCCTGGAATTTCTTCAGATAGGTTGTGAAGTCCCCCGGCAGAAACACAATAGCCACTGATGCACCTACAATGCCTGGGAAATACAGACATCATAATATGACAGTCACAAATCATACTCATTGAGTAAAGTTTGTCTTTGTGAATGAGATCTATGAACCTCAGAAGATTTAATACATCTATATATAAGGCACTCACTCAAGTTGCATGTATTTCTAAGAAAAATATATATATATGAAGGATTGCAAGGCAAAACGTGGCATACTGAAAATCGACGTTGAGAGAAAAATGGCAGCTTGTTCTCCGGTACTTAGTAATAATTTATCATTAAGAACTAGAAGTTTCTGAAGACTTTCGGGAAGAATAAGTCGCGTTTGGTGAAAAGGGAAGTCCTTGCCATATGGTACTATCACCATTCCCAGTATTGAGGGGTATGACTCAAAATTATATATATATCTTTTCCTTCATGAGACAAAAAAAATTTTCCATGTCATTCTTTTAAAAATCAAATTTTCCACTAAACTGGCAAACTCCTTTCTAATCTCCAAAGCAGCATAGCCATTCACAGGTGGCTCAAAGGCACAAATGTAATCTATGAAACTACTGAGTGAAGACAGATTTGAAGTCATCTACATAATATGAAAGTGAATTTTGCAAAAAAGATTAAGTCAGTTTAATGAATATCTGTTTCCTAAATGCACTTTTCAAAAATGGAAACACTGCTCACTCTTACAGTCCTGTTGTTGGTGCAACCTTCAGACTTAGCCAAAAAGACTGCCCAGACACTGCTTGGGCATGAGAAATCACTCTGATTGCCTTGAATTTAAAAAATGATCTACCACACTTACTTGAATAACTTACAATCACATGATATTGACACATTAAAAGAAAGAAAATTCAGTAAAAATATCACATAAAATACTTGAGTCAAAGCTAATCAATGTCAGTGGGAGAGAGATATTTGAATGTGAGGAGACAGAGGCCATAGGGCATGCGGTGATCCCAAACAGATGGGCTAAAAGATGAGAATGCAAATCATCCTTATGGCTCTTTATAAGGAAAACAGAGAGCACTATACATATTCACAAAATACTATTGTGGGGTAATTCTAAGAGTGGCTCTAGGATGGTATTAAAAATTTTACATAATGGTAATGTAATGCCTGTTTCACACTTTATCTCCACCTAAAAATTAAAAAATGTGTGGGATTTCAAAACATATCAGAAAATTATCATTGATAAATCTGTAGTCATCTCATGGAGGATGGATTGTGCTTTCACTAAACATAAGCCCAAAATGTCACAATACTTTTGCCTTCACAAAGCAGCACCCACATTCTGTGACACGCCAAGTTTCTCAAGTTGCAAATGCTTTGAGCCAACTCAGAAATTTATGAATAATGAGAAAGGTGAACAGCCAGATGAACATTCACATACCAGCATGTAGGCCAACAGCCAGAATTCTATTGAAGATAGACAGCGCCATCGTCATATGGAATCTGGAGAGAGGAAAAAAAAAAAGAAGCAACTTAATTTCTAAAAACTGTATATCAAATAATGACATAAAGAATAAAATAATAAAAGAAAAAAATGAGACCACTGGGGCTTTCATAAGCTAACAATATGCTATTGAATAGAATATAACAAATCATTGCTCATAAACAGGGACTTGCAACACAATTATGTGTGGCTCTTCTGGATGGTGATATGACACAAATATTTTATCTGTCAAAAAAAGTTATTCTGTGACATACATATTGAGGACGGGTTTTGAAAACAGCCAACTAAATCACTGCCAAGTCATCATCACTGCTATGAGACAGACTTCAAGGAAATGTAGTGTCTGTTTCTGCCCCATTTATGAAGCTGACAAAAGTGATAAAATTGTTCACATCCAATAAAATAGTATTACCGGTATATGACATGTTGAATAAAATGCTCATTTAAATCCCCACCAGTTTGTTCTAACCTCAGACTGCAAAACTCTGCAAATTTGTGAGCAGGTTCAATTGCTTTATCTTACAACGTCAATGATCAATTTCAGGAAGTTATTTATTGAAATTCTCCTGGTGCACATTTAGCCTTTGCACTATAACTCTTGACCAAAATGTCTTGCAATGCCATTTAACATTACACTCTGTTTGCCCGCTTAGACCCCCTGTTAGTGGTCATTTCACCCACTTAATGAATAGATAGTTTTCAATCTGGGTACAACAGTCTCTTTCATACTTGTGCACTGTCATATGAGGAGATATTGGTCGTCCTAACTTCTGGTTCTTAGTCCAGTAGTGACTCATCTCCTCGTAGGCTGTCAACCTCTTGGACCCTGCTGACCTGGTGATTAGTAATCACAAGCAAATGTGAACATAAAAGTGTCAAGCAAGGGATTTTAATCATCCTATCCACAAAGCAGATCATGCAAATTTAAAGCTATTCATTTGTTGCAGATTATTCAAAATATGCTCACACTCCAACTACAACATCTGTATAATTGTAGAAACTTTTCAGATACACAAAATACCAGTAATTTGTAGCACAAAGGCCAAAAAGAGTGACATTTCTTTTTTCATGTTATCATCATGCATGGTGCAGTTTAAACACATTACACTTCAGTGCTCAGCAAGCAAAGCAAAATCTTTCAGAAATAGCATTCAAGTTTACTTCATGGTGATTTCAGTCACACAGCTGCAAGTGCTTTGAGCTGAAATCTACAATCTCTAAATCACTTTGGAACGTAACCCATCAGATAATGATTAAAAAAAAACAAAAAAACCCTATATTCACGCTTTTCCATTCAACGTGTGCATTCTTTCTACCATTCATGCAGGGCACATTCACTCTCTCTCTCTTTCTCACTTATATGCACCACACACATAAATGACATGCAGATATAAATACACATTATATAAACACACATATATTTAAGAAAGTCATCATTCAATGCTTTTTTTTATTTTGATTTTGCTAGGTTGTAAAATTTTGAGCTCTGTGAATTATACTTCATCAATAGGACTATTTTATGTGTCTACATTCATCCAAGCTATAAAACTGCTGAAATGTGTGAGTTCTATTAACTGGAATGAAAACTGACCTTGTGATGGCAATGGCTGGTTTTGATTTCAAGAGACATCTTCCAAGCACAAGCCTGATAACATAAAAGTAATACATGTATATGGAAAGATGAAAACATTCTATCAACAAGCGCATCAGAATTTATTTCATCTTCTACATTTGTAGAGAGGTATCCATTTGTATTCATAACCTTTCATTAATTAAATTGGTGACGCAGGGTTAGAGAAGTTTTCTCTCTGAATCCTTATTTTGTAAATAAGATTAGAGCTGGTTGTCCTACCTATTTGAAGAACAAACCACTTCACTACTCTGCCAATTTTGTAGTCATGTGCTAATGCTGTCATCAATGTCTGAAAAAAAAACACTGGAAAACTAGGCCTACATTTATAAAGCAATGACCTTACTGGGGCTTGCACAAGAGGCTCAACTCTTTCTGTAGCACACACCGATATCTTGGTGATCACGATTTTTACCACACACTGATATTTCGGATTTCAGAAAAGCAACACAGAATTGATCTGTAAACACAATGATCCATATTTTTAGTCCCAAAAGTATGTGAAATAGAAAACTAGGTGCATTCTGTGCCGAAATGTGTCACAGATGTGTGCAAAGATTGTAGATTTCCAAAGAAAAGAAAAAAAAAGTGAACCCAAAATAGCCACATTTTAGCGGCCCTCAACATTTTAAAAAACTCTAACCAAACTCACAGGGAACTAAGAAATGCAAAGTATTTAATATCAGTTTATTGGAAACTGAGTATAGATCTAGTCTTGCTTTAGTTAAATTGTTTTCTTTAAATATTGATGAAACTGTGCAACATTTGTTATTTTTATTTTATCTCCCCTTCGTCTACCAATTTTCTTTCAGGTGTTACAAGTACAGTCGAATCCGCTTAAATCGAATTTCCTGGGATCAGCCTCATGGGTTCAATTTATGAGAGTTTGTCTTCCAGTTTTTTTTGACAAGGGAAACAACTCTCGAATTACCTATGAGGAAAAAAAAAAAAATGAGGCCGCCACTTTCTCCACATATTTGCAATGATTTAATATCGTCGAGTGTATTTGGGGGAATGCCATATTTTTCAGCTATGGCCTTCTTGGACACCGCACTTCTGTCTATTTCCTGCAATATTTTCATTTTTGACTCGATGGAAAGAGCCGTCTTCTTACTCTTCAATGGGTCAGAAGGAACCATCACATAGATCTAGTCTATAATATAATGAAGCTAGTCAACTGCAGGCGAAATAGCACAATGTAAAATAAATACTGACAAGAGCTAGACGTCTGTACCGCTACGAAATGATTGTAACACAGGTGCTAGGCGCAACGCCTCGGGCTGTCTACACACGAAGCATTATAATAGTAATAGTACGGTATATGCGTGTGTTTGATCATGTGAAGATGCTTGATTATCGATCAGCGTCGCTGCTCCTCATACACTGCCTCTCCTCCCCCAGGCCAAACCGTCCCCTCCAAACACACGGCGCACTTGAAGACATGACACAGGGCATATTCACAGCACATTTATGCAAATCAATTGCCTGGTCTCTCTCGCCCCATCTGCGATGCTGTCTCCTTTGTTTTCCCCGTTGGGTGGGAACCACGTGGAGAGAACATAGCTGATTTTTACCTTTAGGGTGGCGCTGATGGGTTCGATTTAACAGAAACTCACAGCGAGAAGCATTTAATGGGCATAAAAATCTATTGGTTCCTTTTCATTTGAATTATCAGAAATTCGCATTATCAGAGTTCAGTCTGAGTGGACTCGACTGTATCTCATTTTGTAAAAATAATTACTTGTATCATCTTTAGAATCTGATGGTTGTCCGCTTTGAAATGATTATAAAACTGCATAGGTTGGACATCATTTTCACCTTGAAATTCACATCTCTGCTCAGCTGCTAAATAATGTGGTAAAAACCCCATATCACCTAGATCTAGCATAGAAGGAGTTAAGAAAACTATGGAGTGGGCTATGATAGGCCCTCCTCTCGATCATTCAAGGACCCCAACAAAATAATTCCCTGTCCTTATTATTCAAAACACATACTTCTGTTACATGACAAAGGAACTATATACACAGACCTCGCAGAATAACAATGAAACCTCAAAACATAAGTTTCGTCTATTCACTGCCACTGTTTGAAGTAGGCCTACTTCAAACTTAGAGAATGGTTGTCACGGACGCCTGAATGACCTCAGCTTGTGTTGATCTAACTTGATTTTGACACTGACACCGCAGCACACGTACGAAACAGAAAATATTCAGAAATATTGCAGACTTCTTAATGGGTGAAATGATGCGCTGTCGGTTTTCATTTTCATTACAGACGTTCAAGACAAAGAATGTGAATACCTGGCAGAGGTATTGAGCTTTGACATTGCCATACTTTCGCTTTTGTGAGGGCGTGCACCTTTTTCGTAAGTGTACGTTTCCGATAAATGCCGAAGGTCTGTGGACGCTCTTATGATGACCTTCTGCCAGAAGGTAAAATGCATTAAGGCTCATGTGTGATTACTTTATTCAGGACATGATTTCAAACTAATGCTATTATTATTTTATTAAACCGATTCTTTTTTGCTAGTTGTAGAATTGTCTGCGTTTTTCTTTGGCAATGAAGCGTCTGTGGGCAAAAGAGGCCATCTAGCTCTTCTTGTTACGAAAACTACATCCAGGCCATGTAGCCTACTTTCGTTATTTCATAAGAGATCCATCATGGCGCTGTTAGTGAGGTGAGTACATGCATTCTGCGTCGTTTTACCTTACCATCTTCCAACGATGTATCAGTGGCATTTAATATATTGCGCCATTAGTATCAGAGGTTGGGTAGATGTATATTTAGCTGACGACTTCAAGAACAATAATGTGAAACCTTGACAGTTTCGGAGGAAGCGAGCCACCTGGGCCGCCAGACTAAATCTAATCAAGAATCAATCTAGTCCTCTAGATATATTCTAGATCTAGATTCTAGCTAGGATAATTTTGAGCCACAAAGTGGAATATGTTATTCACCATTGCTCGAAATAATGCAGTAAGTCAGTTGGGCGAGTTCACTTTTGAAGGAAAACAAAAAGATCCGGCGAATGTTTCTAGCAGACCATTGACCTTGTTTAGAACGCCGAAGACCAACTGACCTTGACATTGCTCTAGATCTTGATCTTGATCTAGAATCTAGTTCTGATTGATTTGAGAAGTTTTCACAGTTAATCGATGTAGACTAGATCTATATCTAGATCTTCAGAGTCATAGAATACATAAGTATTCCGATCATCCTGAAAGACATTTAGATCTAGATCAAGGAAATATTATTATATTTGTACAAAGAACTGAAGAAAAACATGACGTCAAAGCAGCTGTCATTTAGTTCAGCCATCATTAGATCTACTATTCGGATTGGCATAATAATAAAATAATAACATGAAATATAATTTAAAAATTACAATCCTCCGGCCATCTCATTATAAATACTGAATGTTTAAACCTTTCTCACGCTGCAACTTCACCCTACAGCAACTGGAATTCTGATCACATCTTTGTGCTGGTGGACAAATTTTTCTTTACTTATTGTTAGCTGTACTTTTACAGAAGTCTCCTCTACAGTTTCTCAGTTTATTTTACCCTCACTTTCTTATTTTAGTAGATCAATCGATGTAAGAAATAAGGGAGTTGTCTCATTTTCACAAGTTGATAGATAAAGCTCTGTTAAAATACATGTATCAAAGATTTTTCTTCCCCTTGCATTCATGCATAGTCTTTTTTTTTTTTTTTGTCACTTTCAGTTTGCAGAAATGGACAGTTAGTGTGGATTTAAATGTGATTTGCATGAATTCTGTTGCTGTTAAGTACAAAACCATACTATTATGCAATGATTATTTTTTAATATTTTAATGACACAAGAAAGCAATAGATTTGTATGTACTGAGTAACTTACACCTTTTCAGATCTCTGGCACGGTCACAATGTATCCTGAGGCAAGGAGCTCTTCTTGTCCCCAGGCGGTGAGTTACTGTAAATATTATTTTGTATTATTGATACTGTATGATGTCATCTGACATTTTATATCGGGGCAAATAAGAAAAGTTTTTCAAACTCAAATTGTTACTTTCTTTTTATTTTTGAACGTTCATCATCATTTCTTAAAGACTGTGTGGGGTTTGTTAAAAACCATAAATAACTAGTATGATAATAATTTGGATATGAGTTTTTGATGTTGACACTTGTAATCCAGTGATTGTGCTGTTGCAGGTGTGTGCTGTTTGCTGCAACAAAGTATGCCTTTGGGATGTATAGTTCAATAATTATAAATAATATGGTCATCATTGACCAGGTCATTCATCGTAAATTGATGATTGTGTCATGTCTCTTTTTTAGCAATATGGATATAAATATGACCAAATGAGATGTGACAGGATGGCGTCAGGCTCTCGCCAAGTTTTGGTCATATAGAGTTATTAGTAGAACTGTGAAAATTATTCATTTCCCTTTCTGTGTGTAAAAAAAAAAAAAAATTATTCTAACTTAGGTAGAAGTTGAGATATTGGCATTTAAAGATGAAGGAGGTGACCTGTTTTGCTGCAGTCCAATTTATTAAGTGGCCGATCACTTTTTTGTAAATCCTTTTTAATCCTTGTTAGGCCATGCCAGTAAATTACAATTTTTGGTCTTTCACTCGATCTATATTGGCAAAGTGAACTTGGAATGCATTTTTAGATTGATATAGAAGGGTTAAGGGATGAAAAAAAAAATGTGTATGCGTTAAAAAGTCTTTCTTTGTTGTAAAAACACATGATTTCTCCGGTCATCTCACCTTGATGAGTGCCTGATTTCATCATTTCGTGTCTCAAACGTGAACAGTGTATTATTTCGAAGTTATTTTATTTGTGACCATTTTTTGTTTAAATCTGGTGTGAATTCGTTAGTTTACATGGTCTTTAAATGTTGACATTTACCACAAATCATGCTGTTTTGTTTTTTTTCTAATGCTTTTCAGGCGTTCAGTTTCACATTTGCTAAGGAAGTTTGATATTCATCTGGTAGTGGCAAAGTTCTAGAAATGATAAGGGTGATTTTTGGAGCCAGTTAAGGTTAACATCATGACCTCTTACTTGCACGGTATTACTTTTCATGTGAAAATGTTTGATTATTTAAATCTAATTTGCTATGCTTCTCTGATCGTTTTCTTTCAAAACAAAAAACTTGTCAGTTAAATGTTATCGGCGTAGTTTGTAACATTCTGTTCAGAAGAAAAGTTTAACATGTAATTAAATTCACCATTGGCATAATTTCCAAAATTCTTTGTGGAAGAAAGGTTTTCTCATTTACGAAGTATGATTTCTTTCTTTTCTCTTGCAATAGATCCAATATGGCCACCAATGCATATGAGGAAATGAGCCGCTACTGGGCACGCAATAGACAACTCAAGCGTCCTCTATCTCCTTTCCTGACAGTCTACAAGTAAGTTGGCCTTAGAAGGAATTTAAATGAATGGCTAGCATTGGTTGCACACAGATGCAGTTTTTACAAATCATAGAAACTCTGATATTGACCCTGAAAGTGTCAGCAGCAAACGCAAGAGTGTCATTTTTCCTAGAATGATGTTCTTCCATGTTCAAGGAATAATTGCTTATTCTGAAATAGCAACATGCATTATTAGACCACAAAAGAAGGTTGTGTCCTTAGTCCATTGCTTGCATCATCACTTTCATCATGTGAAAGCAATTACAGTCGACCACACCTGAGTCGAACCCTTGTGAGTTGACTTTCAGGTGAGTCAATCTTTTTTCTTTGAACGGGTCGCTGCGCTTCTTTACTTTACTAAAAATCATACTGATGAATTGACGTCGACTCACCCATATTCACTAATGAGTCTATCTTTTTCTCATGACCCCGTCCTTATAAGATCAAAGGAAAAAGCAATGCTTGAGTTGATGTAACTAATCTCAGCTCGCCCGGCACTTCATCTCAACACATTTTATGCTTCTCCCATCACGCATCAGCACGACTGTAGACTAACTTGAACTGTCAAACTGATTCCTAGACAGGACTAACCCTCCCTCAGACTATGTGATCAGAGGCCGACAGGTTATTGTCTCCTCCTTTTCGCACCTCATCCACGATCTTCCCCTTCTAGCCGCGGATGTTTCGTACTCACACCACACACTCCCTCCCCGCTGCGAAAGTGTCATGCAAATTTGCGAAAGGGGGGTAGGAAACGTGGTGTCGACAAGCGTCTTTGATGTGGGGGAATTCTCCGGCCGCATCGCGGTTCTCACGTGGACGTTATCCGGGGAGTCGCCCGTTGTTTTTTTCATCGCAGGGAACTTGCTCGCTCGACTAGTGGGTAGTAAAGAGTTGTTGGGG
>JBCAUA010034365.1:0-12190 GCA_038406235.1 Peronia verruculata | reverse complement strand
AAAGAAAGGATGGGACATTAACATCCAATAATGGATGAGGAAAACAATTGAGGAGATCCAGGCCCTGGTCCAGAACTGTGGCTGATAAAGAAGATTGGTACAAAACTGGTCACGAGCCATCCCAGTGATCACAGTCAGAGTTACGGGCAAAGAAGTTGATAGGTTCAATAGACCTGTCAGTAATATCTACCTAACCATATGGTAGTTTTTGAGGTAGATCAGCTAGAAATGGCAGTGGCGGCTCATTAAAAAGCTCACATTGGGAGGTCTGAGTTTGAGTCTCGAATCTGCTAACAGGGGTCGCATGTGTTTGTTTGTTTGTTTGTTTGTTTGTGTTGGGGTTTAACGGCACATCAGCACGATAGCACCTACGAAATGCCTAACATGGATGGTCGCATGTGTACATTACACACTTTAGAGAACATGTGGCAGTTCCTCTTTCTTTAGAGAACTCGTGAAATTTTTTAATTGGTGAAGAGTAGACAGATTGCTGCTGTCGGAGCAGAATCTCTGAATTATAGATTTCTATGCACAATGATAATCTCAAAAGAGAGAGCTCTTGGAGCTAAGATAATCATATTTTCTTGGGATTGAAAGGCTTGAAATAAAAAAATATACCTATCTGTATGGTAATATTCTGTTTCAGATAGATAAGTTGAGAACGTAAAACATATCAATTGAAAGTATAATTAACAGTGCTGGCAATTACATTTCATTCTTTTTATGCCTTTCAACCTTCTAGGATGGTTATTTCGGCCGATGGTTTGGTGATTGGTAAATTGTTCACTCAGCTTTCAGGTCCTTGGTGACAATGAAATAGACAGGCATACCCACACTATGGTACAGTTCTCTGAGCTCTGCTTACAAGACAGGCAGTTCTGCTGTCCGAATAGATTAGATCAGAGTGATTTCTATAAATAACATTTAGTAATATCACTGGATCATCATAAAAGAAGCAGGGAGAGAAATAAGACCCATACAGTTTTCTGAAATAGACGACCAGCACATGTCAACTTTCAATGTTTACTTTTTTTATATATTTTTTTTCAGTTTAAGATTAGTTGACCATTGAACAAATTTTTAAATTCGATATCGCAATCTGTACAAAACAAGAGTAAACATGCCACATAATTTTGAAGCTGAGAATGTAATGGAATTTCTGTAGGAATTTCTCCACTCTTACAAGCCACAGTAATGAGTGTGAGTCCACAGTTTGTTACTGTTGTTTTTATATCATACTCTATCTTTAATATTTAATATATCAGAGTTTAAAACAATAATTTGAAAAATCTATCTCAGCTTGTCCAAGTAGCAATAGAAAATAAGAAGTAAAAGCTAAAAAAGAAAAAAAAAAGGAAACAAAAATGCTAATTTAGATTATTTGTTTCTAATATAAAGTCCATATCTTTATATGCTCATTGCTGCTGGAGTGTCTGGTTTCCGTAATCTGCTCGATCAAGATATCAAAATACACATTTCCTGTTGCTCAGTCCTTTTTTCCTTGCCCTCCTCCCCCTTTTTTTAAAAATTGCTTTCAAAAACAAACATGCCTTTCCCGCTTGCTGTTGCACTCCATTCATTTGATGTTGTAATATCACATTTATCAAATTAAGAATTTATGTTGGATATTTTTCTTTGGGTGTTTATTTGTAATTCTATCCTTTTGTGGGATGTGATAAGCTGGGAGGACACTAAATATCTAAGATTCTATCATGGAATACTTAATGTATTTGTTGATTAAAAAAAAACATTGACAAAAATGTGGAAACGCTCTGGCTCAAATTCCGGTGCCTTTAAGCAGTAATACATCATTGAAATAGAAAAATGCTATATCCAACATTGTCTCCCTATGCACATTGTTTCTGGTTGTCAGGATTTCCATATCCGGTTGACAGGATATATATTTGCATTTCCTGTTTCATGCATATTCAAACCTCCAACACAGGAGGTTGAAAGACCAAGACCTGAAACCGCAGGAAATAACGCGGGACAGGCATTTAACGAATGCATATTCACTTCTCCACAATAAAATTTAAGTTTCGACATAACCTTCAATGACAATTTGTAAGTTCTCAATTATTGAGCATATAAACTTACTTTTTAAATATTTTAAAATTTTTGTTCTGTTTTATTTTGCTTTTTTATTTAAAGTGTAAATTTCTCAGGCATCAGTACAGTTTATTGAAAGAATATTGTTTTCACTTATTTACTATGCACTTCTATAAGGTGTATAAAAGAAAAGAAAGGAAAAGTCCATGTTCATGGTAAAGCAACATCTTTATAGCCCCTTCTGTGACTTTAAAGGAAGATAAATACAGACCAAGAGTATGTGAAAGGAAAAAAAAATCCAGTTATTATTGTTGAGAATTTATTTACCCTACAGGAAAAACCTGTTGAGTGTATAAGGAGTTTGGGGTGGAAGGACAGTTTTTTTTTTTTTTTTTGTTTCACTTAAGCATTATTTAAAAGGAAAGAAAAAGCACATAAATAATATGGAGAAAAATCTTAGAAAGGGTGACAGTTTTTTTTTTTTTTAACCTGTATATGTAAAGAAGACATTCTTGGCATTGGGCCAGATCTGAAAGGCCTGTTAGCCAAATGCCAGAGGAATCCCAGCAACATCAGATTTCAGATGTAATGATTTAACTATAGGAACTTATCTGAAAATGTCAGTCTCAAGAAACTGAACTGTTGTACAATACCTATGTTTGTGATCTGTTAATAATTATGAAATCTGGGCAAGCTGTAGATTAGGCCAGTGGGGATGCATCAGCCTCACTATAAAAGTGTCCAAGTTCAAACCCTACCAGCAGCGTTGAAATATTAGAACTTGCTGTTGTTCAGTGGCTTAACAGTAATTATCCTCTTGAGTAGGAAGCCAAATGTCTAGGATCATAGTGAATTATATTTTGGAGATCATTTGAGCACATTATCGTTGTGGAAGAATCTTGACAGTAAGAAATCGGATGAAAAGTAGGTGGAGACACCACTGCCCAGACAGTGCTCGGGCATAGAATATTGGATCAGGAACATTTTTGGTCAGCAATTGTTTAACACGCTCAGTTAAAAAAAAAGCCCACGGCAGTTAAAATCAGATGAAGATTAGACAGAGATGCCATGGTCTGGACCAAATTTTCAAATTTACACTCAAATATTCTTCATCAAAAACCAGAAGGCACTTAAACCTGAGATAACCCTGCTTTCTTAGGATTGAAAGGCTACGTTATACAATAAGAAAAAAAAAACAGAAAAAAAAAAAAAAACGGAATATAAGGCCTGATTTGTCTCAGTGAGGGGATGAGAGGAAACAACTACATAACGGTCCCATTATTCTATTATCTGAGAATGCACATACTTTATTGTATCCAAGCCAGTGAAAGAACTCTCTAACATGGCTAATCTCTGTACTATTGGACAATATTGGAACATTTTTCTTTTTCATTCATATGTTCTCATCCAGTCAATAGTACACAACACAAAATTTCAAATCAAATAAATAAAATCTGTGGATCTGTCTAAAAGTGTTTTCAAGTTCTCATTGAAGGATGCTGACATGGACAGTTGTTTGAGAGAGGAGCATGCAAGGAAACTGCTAAAACAAGACTGCAACAGACAACTCTCTGTCACAGCTTAACAAGGAAAAGCAGCTTCACAATTCCAGGACTGCACCACTGCAAAGCCTGTATAAACGTGGAACCTGGGCAGGATGGTAAGATTTCAGTTTGTAATTATTCAGCATTGTGTAATTATATATTTATGAAATTTGACAGCAATTTTTGATAACCCTTGTAGAATATTTCTGGTGAAGTTATCTTTATGTTGACTAAATATGCCGTTATAGTGAGATGGGCAAACTCTTTTTATCTTTTCTAATTTAGTTAAAAAATTATAATAAATTGGTGTTTATCAAACTTTTCATTTTTAATTGTGTTACCTTACTTATGTTTTACAAATGTTTTACTTAGATAACTATGTCTACTTAAATTTGTTGTCCAGTTTAACTCCACACCAGGTTCTGCAAGTGATCCAACAATTGGCCAATACTGGGGTGATTGTCTGCCTTAGTCAATATATCACCTGTTAGTAAATTCCAGATCTAATGACAAGAATCGATTCACAATCCACGAGAAATGTCCGCCACTGGTCACTTTACAAACAGAATGTCAACTGCAGACTGTAATCTGACCACTAGATCTACCATCAGTCAAGTGGAAACAGTCATCATTCAAGTACACAAGCAAACATCAATCAACTTTCAATCAGCAACCACAATAAAATTGCCAACTTTCAACATTGCATGCTACTGATTTTGACACAGATTGATGCAAGTAAGGTAGGCACGCCAACATTTTTTATAGGTAGAGATTTGTACATGTATTTTTTAGACGTCCTGCATGAAGTTACATGCATTGTTCAGCACACACAGGCTGATTTATCTCGTTGTACTTTTGAAAATGCACGTCATCGGATTGAGGCAGTTGAGTTTTTACTTTCTCCCATATAACAGTAAGATGGTACTGCAATATGTTCTCACTGCTTGGTGGGTGATTTTGATGAAAACAGAAATAGGCTACTTGGAGAAATTCTGACAGTGCAGCACTTTTAATTTTATTTTTTTACACTTTCAGGGTTAAAGAAAAGACATTTCCAAAGTCATTTTTTTTCTTCTTTGTTATCAAACTTTTAATTTTAGATTGCATTGTTTTACAGTATAATATTTTGCAAATATTTCACTTTGATATGTTTACTTATATCTATTGTCCATTTTAACTCAACACCAGGCTGTGCAGGTGATCCAACAATTGGCCAGAACTGAGGTGATTGTCTGCCCCAGTCAGCATGTCGCCTGTCACTAGATTCCAGATCAATTTCACAAGAATCAATCCACGATCTACAGGAAACATCCACCGTTGGTTAACCTACAAACAGAATGTCAGCTGTAGACTAGAATCTGATCACCAGATCTACCATCAGTCAAGTGCAAACAGTCATCAGTCAAGTACAAAAGCAAACATCGGTCGACTTTCAATCTGCAGATACAATAAATTGCCAACGTTCAACAGTGCATGCTACTGATTTTGACACAGACTGATGCAAGTAAGGTAGGCATGCCAACATTTTTTTTCATGAAGATGTGTACATATAGTATATAAATGTCCTGTGTATCTGACTGTATTATTCAATGTATTTTTTTTTTTTTTGCCATTTGGCCCTTTCACTTTTATTTCTATTGAAAACATGAAGATTCTATTTCTTCCATATTCAAAACTTGGTTGTCATTCATTTCTTACATTCCAGTCCATTATCTCCCTTCCTTTAATATAATATTTCCTCTGCTGTCTAACTTGTCATTACTTTTTTTGCCCACTGTCTAGTCCACAAAGAACATCTATTGCATTGATTTAGTTTTGAAATGGAATGCAGCATGGTGCTTGAAACCTTACGTCATTTACAGAAAATCCTTGTAAATTAGCATTAGAGGGAGTAAGATTGAGGAGCGTAAACCACTGTAAAAATCAATAGGAAGGGATTCGAACTTCTATCTTGACATTTCCTGTAATCTCAACAAATTACCAAATGTAGCGTATCCAGTTTTTGTTGATCTTTGATACCAGTCACTGAGATTGAGAAAAAGATAGTGCACCATGAGTAAGTCACTTTCTCCATATCACCTGCTCAGGCAAGGGCAATCTGGGCAGTCACAACGATGAGAGATATTACAAACTGACTAATTCAGTGAACATTTTCGTACCTGGCCTAGAGCAAGCTAATTGTAGTGGTTTAGAACTCTGTCACACCTAGATTGAGAAACCCGGGAAAAAATCTGGCCTAATTTTATATCTACTTTCCCATGTTAAGGGTTTTGACAGGGCGGTATGGGGGCAAGGAGGTGGAATACGTTTCTGGAGATATAGGTGTATATCCTAAGGAATGAAGAATTTAGCAGATATTGATGGGTGTTCTGTAGCATGGACTTCCAGAATTGCCTATACAATCTGCATATCATAAAAACAAAGGCTGATCAACATCTTAAATCTGCCTTTGTTAATGGGTCAGGGTCCGGATGACCGGCCAACTCAAATTCATTTCATCCTAAAGGATTATATGTAGCTGTTAAATTCTTCAATTAAATCTGAATATTAATAATACTTGTGGAGAACCTGACAGCCCATCATTTATTTTTTGTTTTTTACAATTTTAGGGTTAAAGAATTGTTTGCATTTTAAGCAAAACTACTGGCCATCTCCAAACATTCCTCTCACAAGTCCTTGATAATATGAGGAAATTGATCCTAGTGAGTTAAACTTTCTCTGTAACTTGTAGGAGTATTTCAAAATCATTCAGGCTACTTTAGCTATGTAGGATTGGAAACCTGGCCCTTTTTCCCCTCTAAAAGACTGATCTTTTTTTCATGTCATGAAATGGGTTTATGGCTACAAGGAAAAAAAAAAGAAATCCATTAAGCAAAACAAATGTATCCGATAAAAATATGCTACTGTAAGGAAAACATATGAAATATTCAGTCTAGTGTACTAAGATTTTGCCAGTATGTGTTATCAAACTTTGAAGTTCTGTAAGAATGCGTTAAAATTTGTCAGTCATGGCTATGAGTTGATATTCACACAGCCCTTTCCAGTGTGGTATCTGTTTTAGTTTCTCAACTTCAGAACGAAATGTGATTCGAAATTGTGAATCTTTTAGCAAAAGAGTCTACGCGGAATGTTCTTTTTTTTTTACAGTCCAACTGGTGGCCAGTTGTTAGTCAAGAGATATACTTCTCACTTTATTGTTCATAAGGGACGGGAATCAGTTCAACCATAGGTTTTAGACTATCAACACGAAAGCATTAACAGAAGGTAATACCTGCTCTTGTACATCTCTCTTATGTGAAGTGGTAGTATGATATTAACATATTTTCATGTCGGGCAATGATTGTGTTTTAAATAAGATAAAATATTTGTTAATCTCCGATTCCGAAACTTACATGAATGCTATCTGCAAGGATAGATTTGATAGACTTTCAAAAGTTATGTCTATTTCAGTATTTTTAATTTTTTGTTTTGTTTATCCAAGTTTACCGTGACATTGAAATAGTTATCTAACCCGATGAATGAATAATCTCAGTAGTTCTTAGATTACCAGTTTTTCCTTTCTGTCTTAAAATTGAATCAAACAAAGGTCTCCATAATTAAAATCACAGAAAAGAATTTTCATGCAGAGAACAAGTTTACAGTGTAAAGCAAAGTATGGATTTGTTTTGGGCAAAAACTTTTGATGGTGTTAGTTTTATCTTTGGTTCTTTGGTAAGCTCACAAAAGAAGTTAGATTGTTTTCCGAAATTCCAGTGACTCAGGTTTTCAAATGAACTTAAACATGTGGATTTTTGAGATAGTAGCTAGAAAAAAGACATATATAGCAGGAAGCAAGATACATGTCTATCCAAAAAATCCTGTCTTGATTTAGAATAACCATTAGTAGTGAAATGATATGTACCATACCGTATCAAATTTTATTTCATCTGTCAAAATGCTAGAGAGCATAAATGGTCATAGATTAAATTATGATGTTTTGCACTGGAAATCCCATCCAAGCAGTTCAAGATTTTAATTTGTTCCATCACCCTAAAACATTAACAGCCATATACCTTATGTACTAGAAATCTTGGCACTTCAGCATTTAAATTTTTGGGGGGATGCTCAATTTCCTGATGACATTGTGGATCCTCTCTGGACATCTCACTGGCTAATTCTGAGTACGTATCTTGAGCAGATTAATGGCAATACATTTTGTAATCAAATTCATCAATCAGGGGACTTCACACTTGGAATGGTTAACAAAGGAAAGTTTTTAATTACCCCATGTGATATGATGTGGTTTATTTCTAGCTAGGTTTGTGCAAGTTCCTGCCAAAGACTGTTTTATAAGACGATGTCAGTGAGTTAAAACAGGGGTAACAATTTGATATGACAAAAAGGTGCAGGGTTTGGGAAGGGTGAGTCACTTTATTCATTTGATCTTATAGAGACCAAGGAAGAGGAGGAAGAATAGCATGACCTGCAAAGCTCACTCACTCCAAGGGAAATCTGAGTCGGTTCATTGAAGCCAAGACAATGGCCTGTTTGTAAGATTTGTGAGATAGCTAAATTTGTGGGATCTACTTTGTAGACTATTATAGTCAGATCGGTTCTTTCTTCTCAAAGGAACTGCATGAGTTTGCTATATATTTAATGATGATTTGTTGTTAGTAGAAATTTAAATCACTGATTGCCTAACTTTAGGTATCCTCCAAAAAGATTTTGGATATTTTAGTAAAACATTCAAATAGCATGGACTTTTGGTAAATGTAAAAAGAGTAATTGCTCTTATGGTGAGCTTGTTTATGCCCAGTTTAAATACACTTTCATAAGTGTGTAGGTTTGTAGTCAGGTCAGGTTTTTCCTGCTACCGTATGACAGTAAGACGGTACTACCTGCAATCTGTTCCCACTGCCTGGTGGGTTAGTTTGGGAAAACATCAGGCTAAGGGAGAACACCCTGACAGAAAACCCTATTGTCTTGTAGGTTAGCATGGGAGTGCATAAGGCTAAGGGAGGAAACCCCGACAGAAAATCATGAGTTTCTACACCTTAAGGCATCCTTAGAAACAGAGCCTTCTTTGTTTCATAACCTCTTAGAGCTAAGAGAGCAAACTTGTTTCATAAATTCAATGATCTGTACAGACATGCCAGCACGCATACGCACACACCAATTGGCTGCAGTCCATTCATCCTTTCTTTCATCCACCTTTCCGTTCATTTATCCATTTGTCATCTATCCCTTCTTTGGTCATATCCCCCTTACCTTCTCGCTTGTCCATCTATGCCCTCAGCCATCCACAGAGCACCTTGGTAAGTCATCCCTTTGTAAATCCATCTATTCAGTCATACATTTCTTCACAGGTCGTGTGTATGTATGCATTCATGTATATTCTTTGCTTTACTATCTGTCTATCTTGTCCCTCCTTCCCTCTACCCAATCGTCCTTTTGTTCACCATTTTTCTATCTTATGATCTTGCACCTTCCTCTCACTTGATATTTTTCCATTCAGTGTTTAAAAATGTAGGCCTGTTAAGGAGAATTGTTTTGCTATTTCGAGAAAGTGTTTTAAGACCATAACTCTTTAAACTTGTTAAGAATAGGGTTTTTCAAAAGTACATTTCAGTCTTAAATATGAAAGCCTTTAGAAATTCTATATTTATTAAAGCAAGTCAAAGGCAATTTGTTGATAGCCTGCATAATTATTGTTTCTAGCTGAGTTTTGATAGTAAATTTGACTGATATTTGGGTTGTTTTCCTGTTTTCATGCACAAATATAGTGATTAAAAAGCTTCATAGAGGGAAAAAGATTATTAATTATACCCCCTTCTCCTCAAAGTGCGAGGTTAGAGACCTGAGGAGATCAAAAGTACTTTCTTTTTTTTTTTCTTTCTGAATAGGCAGGGGTAAGTTGAAAGATAGTCAAAGTTGGTGTTGTAGACAAATGTAAATATATCCAAAGTCAAAATGTGAATATATCCCAAGTCAAAATGTAAACATATCCTGAAGTCAATGTGAAATAATGGCATGAAAGAATAAGAGTACATCCTTTCCAGTGTTATAAAAGTAAATGAAAATATGGCATATAAAATTCTTTTTTTTTTGTTGTTTTTTGTTTTTCTTGTAGGTTTGGGTGTGGGGGTGGGGTTGGGGGAAGGGAGAAAAGCAGTCATAGCTCCCATTGCAGGCGAACTATAAACAGATCCCAAGTCAAACTGAAATAGTGATATGTAAAGTAAGCTCTACTTCTTTAATTTAGAATAGACACATGGAAAAAATAACATTACACAATGAACAACGGCATTGTTTTCACCAACATGGTTCAATGGACACTTTGAGGTTGAGGTATTCATGAAAATGCTGAATGATATGACAATGTCAAGTAGTTAAAGTGTTAAATTTTGAACAAGGGAATCCCTAGCTATTATTTGTGACAACCATGATGTCTTTGTTGTCCATTTTGTATGTGTGTTTGGAAGCGAGAATCTCCACAGTATGTGGTTGATTGAATTGTTACAGAATATTATGTTTTTGAACCCAACATGTAGGACAGTTTGCTTTTTTAAACTGAGGGACAGCTCGATAAGAATGTTATCAAAGAGTGTTGTATGGATATTGATTTGGCTGATTCCATCGTCTCTCATGTCTCTCTCTGTGGTCGGTGACTGACTCTATTGACTCTCTTGTCTCTCTCTGTGGTCAGTGGCTAACTTTCTCATCTCTCTCTGTGGTCAGTGGCTAACTTTCTCATCCCTCTCTGTGTTCAGTGGCTTACTTTCTTGTCTCTCTCTGTGGTCAGTGGCTGACTCTATTGACTCTCTCATCTCTCTCTGTTGGTCAATGGCTGACTCTCTCGTCTCTCTCTCTCTCTCTGTGGTCAGTGGCTAACTTTCTCGTCTCTCTCTGTGGTCGGTGGCTGTGTCATTTGTCTTCAATGTTAGCTTTTTTTATATTTAGGTGTGTTTAAATTGATCAGAAACATTACTGTGCTAACCGTTTATTTCCAGAACAGTTCCTCTTAGAGTCATGATTATCACCAGTAATTTGGGTTGACAGTATGACAGTGTTTTGTGTGAGTGGCTATGTTTGATCTATCAGTGAACGATAGTTTCGCAGTGTGATGATCGTCTTGTTATTTTATATTTGAATTTATCGTTTGTTTTTGTTTTCTTTTTAAGTGGCATTTGCATTAGTCCAAGCTAACTATTCTTCCTTGTTTGTATGTTTTTTTTATCTATTCCTGCATAAAAATAATTAGCCAGTCTAGATATAGCATTTCAGATCTATGAACATGCGGGATTCATTTGTTGAAAACTGAACACTGAACTAGTTATCATTGTTGCTGAAAATGGAACTGGATTCCCAGGTTGGAGGCTGAGCATTGGTCTATTTAGCATTTTCATTCACAGTTAAAAATTGGATTCTTCCGTCCAGATTTGTCTGTCTAGCATTTTCATGTTTACATGCTTCACAGTTAAAAATTGGATTCTTCCATTCAGATTTGTCCGTCTAGCATTTTCATGTTTACATGCTTCAAGTTAGTCCATTGACCGAAGTACATGATAGTAAACTCGGGTCGTCATGTATTTGTTTTTTCTCCTAAAGTCTCAACATTGGAATTGAAAACTAAAAGTCATTATATCAGTTGATATTGATTTTTTTGTTACCTGATATCAACTCTAAGACTTGTCTTTAATCACCTGAAAATAATCATATGTCAAATTTCAGGCATTATGAATTAAAAAAAAAAGCAACAAAATAACAATTTATAATTCATGGTGTAGGCATCATTTAAGAGGGAAAGTCTTATTTTTTTTTTTAAGCAGGAGGTAGAATGTTTTAGCGAATACAGATGAAAGTGTTCTCATTTTGATCATAACTGTAGTATTTCTCTGCCCATCTACCTTCTTCCTTTTTTTTTTTTGTTCTTTTCATTTAGAATTAAAGTACACCTTGGACAGCAATCCTCAAAGTTCAGTTCAGTGGCTAAAACTTAGTAAAATGTTACATAAAAACTGAAATATCATTATAGCATTTTATAGAAAGATCACTAAAATTTGTCAATAAATAAGTACATAAATACATAAAGAAATTGTATATAAGAAATACAGAAACTTGTATTTTTTCCAAATGAAGTATGCCTGGGACAACTGTAGAAGTTCAGGTAATTGGCTAACAAGGACTAAAACTTGGGGGTGGGGGGAGAGTTAAGTTGGAATCTTTTTTTTTTTTTTCTTTGTGGAAAATTTCATTACTACAGATATATAATATAAATAAATTGGAACATTAATGCATAAACAATACTTTGTAAAGACAAACTTTTAATCACTAATTAAGTGTTCTATGGTTTTCTTAGGCTACCCTACATTTACTCACAATAGCCAAACACTCCTGTTACTTTAAAAAGCCCAGTTTTAACCACTGAATGGATATGTACAGGTGAGATGAATATGTTAAGACCACTGGGTAGATAGATTTATTATCTTGGGGGATAGGGGGGAGGGGGAAAGAACAAAAGGACGATCAGAGGGACCAGATAGACAGATGGTAGGGGAACAAATATATATGGATTGTGGGGGGGGGGGGGGATAGATGGATGATGGAGCGAATGATGA
>JBCAUA010034354.1:0-11935 GCA_038406235.1 Peronia verruculata | reverse complement strand
CCCCCCCCCCCCCCCCCCCCCCCCCCTCCCCCCCCCCCCCCCCCCCCCAAATCGAACCACCTCAGGGCAAAAGGCTACAAATGCTATTTTTGAAAATTTTGAATCATACCCCTCAATACTGGGAATAGTGATAGTGCTATATGATAAGGACTTTACTTTTCACCAAACGCGCCTTATCCTTCCCGGAAGTCCTCAGAACATTCTGGTACTTAATGATATAAATTACTATCTACTGGAGAAGAATTTGTACTTTTTCTGTAAAGGGCGATTTTGTATATGTCTCATTTTGCCCCGAAACCCTTCAAATAGTCTTGGGGTTCAATTATTTGAATCGCTAATTTTTCAATTTGAAAATAAGATATGAAATCTCTTGTCAGCTGATGGCTTTTGTTTCGGGTAATCATCAATTTGAGTACGAAATAAACTATAGACTTTACATTTCCACTAAGCGTCTTGTTCTTTTCCTCTTGTTTGTTTGTTTGTTTGTTTGTGTGTTGTTTGTTTTTTTTTTTTTTTGTTTTGTTTCGTTTTTGTTTGTTTGGTTCATTGTGTTCATGTTCATCATTTTTATTGTCGTTATTATCACCATCATCAATAACATTTCTATTATCATACTATAATACTGTTTTGATCATCAAGAGAAAGGTCGACGACCAGTCTCTACCTTAACACATAACATTTTTTTAAATGACAAAAAGTAACAAATAATAAGTTGGGTTTATTGAACTGCAATTATTTTAACGGTTAAAACAAACTATTTAAATGTCAATATTCGGCACCTTTAAATATCATCATCACCATCATCATCATTTAATAAAAAATATAATAGAACTGTCAGACCGGCAACTAGCAAAGCAATTCAAGAAAAACAAATAACATAGACATTTATAAACTACTGGATTGTGATGATAAATTCTCTGCCACATTTTCGAGCCCGCTTGGGCCTTCGTCTGGACAATAATGAAAACATATAAACATCATCATTATTATCATCATCATCATTTTATAAAATAAAAAAAAAGACTGTTTAACCGGCAACTAATGAAACATTTCTTTAAAAAAGCAAATAACACATATTAACGACTTGATCTTGATGTTAAAAGTGAATACCAAATTTTCGTACCAAACTGGTCCTTCATAGGGGTTACAAAAACATATTCCTACTAACATCATCAGTATCTTATATATATATAGCACTGCCTTACTATCTAAAACAGGCTATTTACAGGCAGTTTTACAGCTTGTTAAACTAGTCTAAATCAGGCCACCTTATGTTATCGTTTCTGGTCCCATCTGGGATCCATGTCGTATGATCAAACATATCAACATATAAACAGGAGGAAGTTGTCAAATGTACACCGGTAAGTGCAAATGTAGAGAGAGAAAATCCATTTATATGTCATTTCAACTCTAAAGGCGTCAGAGATTAATGCTGGAAAACCAGTGCACTTGTAAGATGAGACGCAACACGATGAAATCAGGAGCTCGTCGCGATCGGAGAAATCATGTGTTTTTCAACAGTGAATGAATTTTTAACGCATTTTTTAAATTCCTCACAGGACCCTTCTAAAAATCAATGTAAAAATGCATTTCAGAGTTAAATTTGCTGAAATAGATTGACAAAAACAAACAAACAAACAAACAAACAAATAAACAAACAATTTAGTGGCATAGCCTAATAGGGATCAATTTGGATCAACAAAAATAATCGGCCATTTTCTAGCTGGATTCAGCTGCAGCAAGAGATAACCTCCATCGTCTTTAATTGGCAATATCTCAACTTCAACTTCAACAATTTTTTTTTCACACACACAGAGGGAAATGAATAATTATCACAGTGATAACAATAACTCTGTATGCTCATCATTTGACCAGAGCCTGATTTCATCATATCGCATCTCATGCTCAACGTCCGAGGGATAGTAGAGGCTTTGACCTGAATCGCAATCTGACTAGAATAGCTTCTGGTGACATTTCATTTCACTAAGGAACCACAATTCTTATGACTATGCAAGGTATACCAAACAGTCATTCTCGCAAATCGGGCCCTGAAGTTAAAAGTATCCTATTTTCTTAATCTTGAAAGTTACAAGACATATTGCCTGCATGAATGCAAATATTCTCGAACTTCTGTAATTTTCAGAACTGACATTGCTTTCTTTCAGTGATGTCAGCACTAAATCTGTTGCTTGGGGAAAACCCAAAGCCAAGCCTATTGTGATAAATCTTTTTTTCCTTAACAAATCCTCAACTCGACATCTGACAAGAAAATGTGCCAAGAATTGTATCCTCTTATATGTGCAAGGATTTGTCCTGTCTGCATGTCTTTCCAACTCACGTTTGTCTCAATATAAAGTTGTGGGATATCAGGAGAGAGTTGTTATGACGACACGAATATTCATGTTCACGAAATCATGACGAGACAGTGACAAAGATTTCACCTGGCTCAACAGTCTAGTGAATTCCATCAGTGTATGAACTTCTGGTGATTTATTTTCCCGAGAGTTGTTAGTTTATTTCCTTTTTTTGAATTAGGTACCTGTTGACAAACTGTCTAAATCTGAAACCGGAAAATATTCAAACAAAATGACTGTGTTGTACAGGGTACATAGATTTCCATTTGTGCTATCTCCTGAGAAATTGAGGATTGAACTGTACTTCTTGTAACATCTTCTTTTGACTCTTTGTTCTTTCAGAGAATGCATAAAAATTACATCCCAGATCAGTTACGTACTTTATAGTCTGTGACACAGACCCGTGGAGATGGTGCGTACTGCTTTACACTACATATTGCCAAAATAAGGGAGAACATAACCTTGCCATTCTAAGATAGTGAGTAAGTGAACATAAAATATTTGTGCTATATAATTTTGCAGATTCCATTGTAAAGTTTGACAAGGTAGTCTATGATTAGACTCTTCTAGAGTTAAATAAAGTGAAAAGTTAGAATTGTATCTTTTATGAAAAAAATGATTCTACCTAAACATTTCTTTATAATGGTCGGTCAAGGCTGACAGTTTCCATCTTTAAGGTTACACAGTTATAAAGTTACCCCGCGTACTCGGCCGAGATCTGTCAGTATTACTATGTTTTCGTTACAAATTCTGTATGTCATTGTGACAACCTGGTTCATGGTGATGCCTTATGCCTGTAACTCGGCCTCTATGACTTTCATACTTCTCATACCTTTCACTCCATGCACATTCCCTTTGGTAAAACAAGTGAAAGATGACCTCTGCTTTCTTTTCTTGTCTTTAAGCATTTCAATCCTAAAGATAGTTTATCCCAGCTTTAAGTGGCTGTCTGTCTTTGTTGAGAATTCTTGGGAGCAGAAATTTGGAATTTAGAAATTTTGCCCGGACGGCGGTACTCAAGGGTTCTATAACGTGCGTAACGTAAACACGGGACCTCCGACGTATATCACCCTTATCTGAGAAGGCTTGAAATCGGGCTTCTCTACCCAGAGGAAGCCAGAGGACCGCTGAGTCACTGAAAAAAAAAAAAACAACGAAAGTGCAGGTTTCGATCTTCGTGTCCTTACATCCTCCTATGGAGGATCCCCGAGTCCATTCCGGCCTTACCGCGGTTAGTTGTTTTCTCCAGAAGCTGGTGTCAAACCACAGAGCTATTGCACCCGCTTCTTCTATCTCATCACCGTTCTCTTTTCAATCACTAGAACATAACCCATGGCCTCTGTGAGATATTCTTTACATCAAAGTCTATGGCAAGCGTGCGTATCTCGGTGTTGATATTTTGGTAGATTAAACGAAATCATACTAAAAAAAAGACGTTTTGAACGCGTCATTCTACCGAACATACAATTCGCATCAAGCACCCTTGATGGTTTATTTTTCAATTATTGTCTCATTTTTAGAATAACGTCAAAAATAAAAAAAGAAACTTTTTTGGGGGGTGTATGTACACAGAAACACAGATCCATAATTATGTAACAAATTTCATATGGATCCATTCAGCAGTTTTGGAGTCCATGAGCCTATTTGGGAATTTTTAATTTTTTTTTTTTTCAAATTTATAGTATAGATGAATCTTACAAACACTGTGTTCTGAAATGCCTTCTTTAGCAATAAATAATGAAGATTTCGAGTTTTCTGCAGTAAGTTTTAATTGCTGAATAGGCTGGAGTTCGCAGTAGCTCAAATATGTAGAGACCTTTCAAGTGATGTACATTCAATGTTGCTCCGTCTTTTCCCTTGCCCTGTTTCTGATCCTCACTAACCTGCGTGTCAAATACCGATGTGGTATCAACTGACTGTTTATAGCCTAATAAATGTCTACCTCCTCCCCGTATTAATCGTTAAGCTCTTGTAGTCTATAATGCTCAGTGAAATAGTCTAGATCCTGCCTTGATACTGAAATCGTAATTGCTCTATACATTGGGAGTATCTTGGCTATGAAAAGTTTTAATGTGTAATATACTTTTTTTTTTCGCTTCAAATTTAGATAAATTCAATAGAAATGGTTAATACTCAAAACGTGTTTGCCTGCCCTGACATTGTGGGTTGTTGAAAGACAGGCATATTTTCTAAAGGCTATTCTGTTGGGGTTTTTTTTTTGGGGGGGGGGGGGAGTGGAATGTTAAGTTATGTCGATTCTAAACAAAAGCAAAGAACAAAGTCGAAAAAAATATATATATTTTACGCGAGTGGGTCAGGCTAACCCATTGACTGCCGGTGACAGATGGCTGTACAAGGAGACATTGTCAGTAAGTAAAGCTGGTGATGAGCCACGGGGCAACAGGTGTGAGGTCAGAGGTCGCTAATGGGCGTGACGAAAAACTGACACGAAATGAACAGACATCTATTGTGGCTTTGTTAACTTGTTTTGTTATTCATTGGAAAAGTTTGTTTCCCTGCTCTAAAACTGTTACTGTTTTTCCTTTTTAATATTATAATTATTCTTTTCAGATATTTCTCTTTTTTTCAGTCGTCTTGTGAAACAGCTTGTTGTTTCCTTTTTTTTAAAAATAAAATTTATCTTTTATTATTCTCATTTCTTTCAGAGTCTGTCTAGTCTTCCACAACTAAAGAGTGGGGGAAAATTTTGTTGTTGTTTTTTGAAAGTTGTTACCAGTATATTCTTACTCTCCTGGATGGCTGACATTCTGCTGGCTATTGTTGCTGTTGTTGTTGTTATTATTATTGTGGTTGCTGTTGTGTTGTTGTTGTTGGTTCATATTTCGTCCATGTTATTCCCATTTTTCTAGTGTTAGAGGTTTTAGTTATTGTGTTTCTTGATTTTATTCTTACTTCTCATGTAAAAGTTTATAAACTTTGTTCATATGATTCATTATGGGGCTGTTACTTTTGTACTAGCACAGCGGTTTGTTTCATTTGCCTTTATTCATTTGAGATTATTCTTAATGTTGTTCCACAAGAACATAGCAACATATCAGCTTGGGGTAGTCAATTTGTTCTTAACGAACACTATTCAACTACCAATTACCAGAGAGATAAAAAAACTGTGAGGAAAATGCTTGTTTTCATAAATAAACTCAATACCTACTTAATTTCTCCCTGTGAATCGCTGCACAACGTTCTCCAATAGGTGTGTGACGTGTATCCACGCTGAGAGGGTTAAATAAGATAATGGTATGACAATGACCATTAAGTGAGGTTCAATGACAACGGGTGGACATTTGTAGTCCACAAAGCAGTCGATGGCTGAAGTTTTTCTCTTCCACGTTAGACTTTGTTCATAAAAACAAAACACCACGTAACAAAAGAAAACAAATGATTGGCACAATTGTGAAGTGAGGCTATGTTTATTGCTTTTTCTATATAATTTTATACAACAAAAATGTCATCCAGTTTAATTGTGCCAAGTGGAACTGGGCTTAGTTATGTAGTAACTAAACTGTAAAACATTTTCATGGAAAAATATGTTAAAACTTAGGCAGTAAAAAATGCCACCGTTGTACCGTAAAATTACAACAACAACAACAACAAAAAATGTCTTGCTGTAAGAAGCTTTTTGGATTTTGACGTTAAATTGCGAAGTAAAATTGGAACAGAGAAATGCCAAACTTGCTTCGTAAAATTACGGCAAAGAAAAAAAAATCTTGCAGTAAAACATACGGTAAAGTGATTATGAGCTTACAGTTATATGGCTATAGATGTACATACAATTTTCCTTGTGTGTGGCAAAAACAACAACAATGAAAACAACGAAGACAGTAACTGTGAAGAATATAATTTAAAAAAAAAAATGAACAAGAGCAATGGGAGATTGTTGTGCTCAGTCCTATTACTTCCCTTTACCAGACAAAATAGATCAAATGAACAAGTAGTGTAAAGAGGTAAAAAATCACTTTTGCTCCCTTTGCTTGAGACATGCGCCATGAAAAATTCCGAAAAAAAATGTGGTGTTAAGAGAATGTTTTCTTCTAATTGTTATAATTTTATCAAATTTTTGGCTGATGAGTCTTTCAAATGGCAAGCAGTAAAAGGATTTTTTGCTCTTTACACTTCTTGCTCAAAGCTTCTTTTGTTGGCAAAGGGAATTAAGGCAAAATAGTCAAAATTATCTCCCCTTACACAAATCGCTCTTTTGGAAGGGCTGATAATCTGCGAAACGATTCTCCATTGTACTTCAAATATTATAAGAACAGATTCATTCAACATCAAATGCAGTTTAGCATCATCGCCATTCACATCAAGAATTACTAAACAGTAACGTGGCTGAGGCATGAAGCAAAGACATTGCTAAACCGATCACATTTAGCACGTAAGCAAACAAACAAGCAAACAAACAATGCAGACAGATTGACAAACTAATAGGACAGAAAACAGATAGGCCGCAAATTCATTTGGCTGCTGTAGGTGAGGTGATAAGGGACTCCGAAATTTGTAGAGGAATCGAGATCTCAAGGAAAAGATTTTGTCACCCGAACTTACTGGCAGAATTATATATGTCTAACACGCTGATTTCTGGTCAAATAGTGAGTAATCCAAGATACTCCTGGCCCTATATGACTATCTTGGGATAATCACAGAGCCCCCACATTAAGCGTAGAAGTAAAAGACACTGTAAGTCATTAACATTTCCATCGCTCACAATTTCATCAACGGCTCCGGGAACTATGACAACAACGACAACAAATTTTCAGAAAAATCTTTTCTTCTCTCTATCCTTCCTCATTCGTTTTTTTTCCCCTCTCTTTCATGTTTCTCTTTCGCCTTCACCTCTTTCCTAGCTCTCTAGAACTCTCCACAGTGGCGAGCACTATCAGTTTCCATCACGAACGTATCGACCCATTACTTTCTGCTTTTCAAAGCCTGAACATAGTCATGTCCTCTTCGAGTACGATGTTCGTTAATTTCTCATTCAGCTATAACAAACCATGCAAGACAGAAGTTCAATAGAAATGTCACCTATTACAATCATCTGGTAGCAGCACAACCATAACATCGTAGCAGTATATATGTACTTGCTTATTTTCACAAAATGTCTTTTTTTCCGAAAATCCCATGCCATTCTCTTTATATTCACATGACAAAGTTTCAGTACACAATCAAACGTGTCAATTTATACGGTAGCCAGAAAGTCACAAGAGAGTGAATGACAATAATGAAATGAACCTAACTGACACATCTTTGTTTTCGATTATATAATTAAAAGAAATCACAATTCACATAGACACAAACAGTAGGGAGCACCCCCCCACACACACACACACACCTCACCCCCCTTATAAAAAGAAAAGCTACTACCTAGTGTCCCAGAACAGCTCGGCACCTTGTAGACTGCCACCAGTTTTAAGTTCTGTTTATAAAACACGAATTAATATCGTTAAAAACAATGGAATACCAGCCACTTTGTTTTTGGTCTGCCACTGCAACGGTTACTTATGAAGAAACTTCTACCAGAGCAGGAAAGTGATAATGGGGGATAGTTTCGCAGGTTATCTGCTCCTTCAAAAGAGGGACTCGTGTAAGGGGAGATCATTTTGACAGAAATTTGCTTCCCTTTGCCAGACAAAAGAGATGTTTAGCAAGCAGTGTAAAGAGGAAAATATCCTTACACTTCTTGTCATTCGAAAGACTGATCACCAACACTTTTGATAACATTATAACAATAAGAAGAAACCATTCTCTTTACATCAAAATCTTTTCGAAATTTTTCATGGCATATGTTTCCAGCTAAAGGCACAAAGGTGATTTTTTTCCTCTTTACAACCTCAATCCTTCTTTTGTCTGGTAAAGGGAAGTAATAAGACTGAGGACAACGATCTCCCATTAATTACAGTGTGGTAAAAAAAAAAAAAAAATTAAGATAAGACAAGCTTAATTCGGCCACAAAAGAATATTTCATTCCCATTTAAAGAGACCCAAAATGACCATGTAAGATTCACTAATTTTCATGTATACTCGGTAAAAAAAATATGACGGATAGTTTTACCTCGTACAACAGAGCAGACCAAGAAACATTATCTCAGCTTGATAAGTGATGAAAGCAGAAATTAGTTTCCACAACGCTCACAGTTAGTTCTCACATGCAACAAACGCCCCAGTTCTTTTAAAATATCTCACCAGATTATAGAAGTCAATGCAAAGAATTTTCCTGGCTTTGATGTGCAGACCTCCTTGTGTAGGGCGCGAGTATGATAGTTTTGTCAATACCAGAGAGGATGATCAGTAATAATGAAGGCATAGTTTTGTACTAGTAGAGATCTTACAAATTCCTGGACATTAAGAGCCCGTCAAAACAAAACATAATGTGCGCTCATCATCATGATTTTGTTGCCTTGTCTGGAACAAACATTGGTGATCATGGTTCTCCACTGGGATCTGTTATCAGCCAACCTGTATTCATCTTCAATAAATTAATGACAACAAAACAAAAACAAACAAACAAACAAAGCCTTAAACAGTGAATAAGACTAGATTTAGTACTTGTCAAAGAAAGAAAATAGTATTTAGAACAAACAAAAAGTGATTAAAAAACTCTTTGGGCATATGGACTCTCTCAATACATCTTTAACTTATCTCTAAAACCAGCACAGCGTTGAAAAGAAATGACGTTTTAGGACCGAGTTGAATTTATATCAAACTTACTCTGGGCTCATTGACCCCCAATGACTGTAAAATGTTTAGAATTTGTGTTCTGAAGTTAATTTCACGAGTAAAAAGATGCAATATGTTTCACAAGCCAAGCCATTCTTTTTAAATCAAACGAAAATTTGTCAACTGAGATATAAAGCGTTTAAAAAATATAAAAATGGAAGAAATGATAACAGGACGAGACATACAAGCATAGAAAGAGAGAGAGAGAGAGAGAGAGAGAAACAGAGAGAGAGAACGATAAAGAGAGAGAGAGAACGAGAAAGGAAGGAGGAATCCCTGGTGTGGGTGGAGAATGAAAATGATATGCCTTGCTATAGTTAAGAAAACATTTGAAGATTCAAGTGGAAAAACCAGATAAAATTTTTATTTAAAAAAAAAAAAGTTATTGCCCGGACTTTATAAAGCACAACGCTAGCATTTGTCAACCACAACAAGAATTCGGAAGCAGTTCCGCTAAAAAGACAGTTTTTAAAAGTGCATACAGTCAACAGCTATACACCGTTAAACTTTAACTTCTGTTTTCTTCCCTTGTAGAAATGTGACTTGCCTGATATTTCCATTGGAGTCTTCATTAGGAAATAGATTCAGCTATCATTATAGGAATATCAGATGGAAGATTGAGTGGGACAGCGGTAAACAGCCCATTGAAAGAGGGGATGTTTGTATCCAGGCTTAAAACACAAACAGATCGATGCCTTGGTGACAGAGGCTGAAAGCCCTCAACAGAGTGGTGAGGTGGAGAGCTTTAAGCGTGAAGGAAAGAGGGAGAAGAGACATGTTAAGAGAGAAAAAAAGATAGAGATGGATGGACACCTAGTAGGATATAAAAGGAAAAGGGGAGATAGACAGATAGTTGATGTGGAAAAACAGATGATAACTGAGAACAGAGAATGAGGCATTGTAAATGAAGTGAAATGGAATACAGAAAGGAGAAAGACAGTAAAGAAACGATAAAAAAAGAAAGAAAGAAAGAAAGAAAGAAAGAGAGAAAGAAAGAAAAAAGAAAGAAAGAAAGAAGAAAGAAAGAAAGAAAGAAAGAAAGAAAAGAGAGAGAGAGAATAGTTGAAGGAGGTGACGTCACGACGAAGTAAAGAATGGAAAGAGAGGAGGAGAAAGAGGCAGGCAGAAAGTAATAAATTAAATGAAAGGAAAAGGTAAGGGAAAATAAACAGAAATAAGAAGTGATGAGGGCAGAATGCAGGGAAAGTATAGTGGAGTGAGAGATATCAGAGCGAAAGACCACAGAAAAACATAGATGGCGAGAAAATACAGGGAGCAAAAGAGAGAAGGAGATATAGAGAAACAGAGAATGGAAGATAAAAAGGAGCATATATATTCATACCTTCAGAAATATAAATTAAAAAATAGCAAAAATTCAGAAAGCGAATTATCATTCGTAATCTCAGAAACTGTTGACCGTAGAAAAATATAAAAACCTCAGTGGGAATTTAATTGCCCCAAAAATCATAGGATTGCTATAGGGGGGAAAAGGAGTTTTCCAAGCAGATACTTCATCTGTGTCACCATCTACTTCATCATCTACATCATCATTTACATCACCATCTACATCATCACCAACATCATAAGCTTCAAAACCATCTATATCATCATCTACATCATCATACTCATCATCATTTATATCACCATTTACATCACCATCTACATCATCATCTTCGTCACCATCTACACCATCATCTACATCACTATCTACATCACTGACAACATCACCATCTACATTACTATCTACATCTAAAATCATCATCAACATCTACATCATTATCTACATAACCACCTTCTTTATCATCATATATTAGAAATGTCTTTAAAGAACACGAAGACTTATCTTTAATTAAACGGGTATAAAATGAAAAACAAAAAAGAATCATCTACATAATCGTCCATATTATCATCTACTTCACCATCTACAATTTTATCTGCACCATCATCTACATTTCTACATCTTCGTCACAGTCTACATCATGATGTACATCACCATCTATGCTATCTATACCATCTACATCATCATCCACATCACCATGTACATTATCTACAGCAACTGCATCATCATTTATATACCAGCTCCATTATCCATACCATCTACATCTTCATCTACGCCACCATCTCCATTGTCTATTCCATCTTCATCGTCATTTACATCACCATCTATATCACTATCTATATCAGTATCTACTACATCATCTACAACACCGTCTACATCTACATAACTCCTATTACTATCACTAAATGATATATTATAATTACGTTACCAGCAGACTTAATGTACAGGTTCCCCATAAAACCATCAGTCCCGTTCGTACTTTCAAAGTCTCATTGCTACCACACACACCTTGATATTGCCTTAACAAGCGCTGGTTCTCTCACTCACCCACAGAGTAAGGCAAGCACACGCCAACGTCCTCACGCCACGAACCACGCCAGGGAATCTAGCATTTGCGCAAGGCCGGTCAATAAGACTGTGGCTAGCGTCAGTTAGACCCACAGAGCATTTACGCTCCCTCAGTGGTTAGACCACTCACACGCTCGCGTTCCACATCAGTGGCAGCCTGCGATTCTTGCTTGTTGATGGCATTTCCTACACCGTCTGTTGTCATAACGTTAATGTGCCGGATCTCCTAGGACGTTTTCATGGTCTGTTAAAGGTAGGAATGTAGTGTGCTCAAAGAATGATTCCATGATTGATTTAAATGTCTGTCTGTCTGTCTGTCTGTCTGTCTGTCTGTGTCGGCTTGCCTGTCTACTTGCTTGTCTGCTTGCCTGTCTGTTTGTCTGTCTATCTATCTATCTATCTATCTATCTATCTATCTATCTATCTATCTATCTATCTATCTATC
>JBCAUA010034343.1:0-12191 GCA_038406235.1 Peronia verruculata | reverse complement strand
GTATGTATGTATGTATGTATGTATGTATGTATGTATGTATGTATGTATGTATGTATGTATGTATGTATATATGTATTAGAAGAGAACCCACAGGCATCGTGGGAGCATTTTAAAATATTTGAACAAAAGCCATTTGGTCTTCGTTTGAGTTTTTTTTTTTTTAATAACATATGTTAAAAAAGATACTGCCCCGCGAGTTTAAAGTGTATGAGATGTATTATTGTGGGTGGTTAAACTGAATGCTACTCAAAGAAACGTGTTTGGTGATATGAATCACCAGGCGTGCCCACCTCGATGTGAACCTGAATGTTATTCAGAGAAATGTGTTTGGTGTTGTGAACACGTTATTCTATCGAACATTGGCTACAATTTGGATCAAACACTGAAGCGCGTAAACTATTCAGTTATTATTGGTTCTCGTTTTTTTTTTCCAGAATAACGTTAAAGCAAACTTTATTTAACTTTATTTTTTTTCTTTAATTAACGTTATTGTAAACTTTTTCAGCTTTAGAAGCTCATATCTTTATGAAGTAATATTGTGTGCCAAATTTCAAATGGAAACATTCAGCCGTTTTCAAGTACATTGACTTTTATCGGTTTCATCAAATTTAAATATAAATATTATATACAGTCGAGTCCGCTTACATCGAATTTGCCGGGACCATCCTCATGGTTTCCATTTATGAGAGTTCGTCTTCCATTTTTTGTTGTTTTTTTTTGACAAGGGAAACAACTCCCGAATTACCTATGAGCAAGGACTTATATATTAGTCCTTGTCTATGAAATAGAAGTTAAGGAGGCTGCCGCTTTCTCCACATGTTCCTGGTGTTTTAATATCGTCGAGCCATTTGAAGAAATGCCATACTTTTCATCTATGGCCTTCTTGGATATCGCACTTCTATTTCCTGCGGCATTTTCATTTTCGTCTCAATGGAAAGAGCCGTCTTCTTTCTCTACAATGAGTTTAGAGGAAGCCATCACGTAGATCTTGAATCTAGTCTATAAATTAAAGCTAGATCTAGTCAATCGCAGGCAAAAGAGCTAACACGATGTAAATACTGACTAGAGCTAGATCTGTACCACCACACAGTGATTGTAACACAGGCGCTAGGCGCAACGCCTCCGGTTGTCCACACACAAAGCATCATAAGAGTAATAGTACGGTCATGCCGTGTTTGACCGTGTCTACCTGTGCAATACTAACACTATACATGTACATGTACTATACATAACAGTCTGCGAAGTATTTGATTGTCGATCGGCATCGCTTCTCCTGGTACATTGCCTCCCCCCTCCCCCCCCCGCTCCTCCAAACACATGACCCACTTGAACTACTTGAAGCCACAGCGCCGGGCAAATGCACAGTACATAAATGCAAATCTCTCTCGCCTCAGCTGCGACGCTGTCTCCTTTGTTTTCCTCGTTGGGTGGGAACCACTTGGAGAGAGAAAAAAAAAAAAAGCTGATTTTTACCTTCGGGCGGCGCTGACGGGTTCGATTTAACAGAAACTAACAGCAGTGGCTTCGATTTATGCGAGACGCATTTAATGGGCACAAAGAGGAAAAAAAAAATCGACTGGTTCATTTTTATTAGACTTATCAGAAATTCGCATTATCAGAGTTCGGTCTGCGTGGACTCGACTGTATTGGCTTTGTGTGTGCGTGTTTGTTTCATCCGCACTGGCAATCTTCCCCCGCGGGGGCCTGGGGTTTTTAAGTAGGTTCTCTGCTCCCACCTGCAGGTGGTGTAAATCCGTCATTGGTGGGATGTCTCCCAAGGAGTGCCATCCTTGACATTCCAGGGGAAACATCCCTTCTCTTTCTCCCCTTGCTTGCTCCTGTCTTCTGTCCCACTTTCTTTCCTCTCTTCTTCATGACGTGTATACGTACATGTGTCTTACCATGTTTGACACAATATAGCTGTAATCGTGCTGATGTGTCGTGAAACCCCAACACAAACAAACAAACTCATAGACTACTGTATTTTGACAACTGTACACAAATATTAATTATGTGCACCTGAGCCACTTCCAGATTTTCATTGGGTCTCCTATTAACCCTCTCCATTCCCCATCTCCCTCCCACACTCTTTCTTCAATGTTTCCCATGTAAGTACATGTAGGCCTACATGTGTATGTATCCACTTTTCTGTCTACTATAGATGGTTGATTTGACCCCGTGAACAGGATGACAAACTTAATAATACATACCGATGGTCGCGGGCAACCATCTCACTCCTGAATTTGAAGCATTAACTGAGACTTAAACTTAAGTTTATAAAACTATTTTCTCTTTGTATTTAAGTTCATGAACATATCTTTTTTGTGACTCAACTCTATGAACATGATCACTTTTGACGATCCATCCAACTAACTTTAGGAACATGCATTCCCTCAGTGACTCATATTTAAGAGTTTGATTATTTTCCAACTGAAACACCACTTTGAGGGTATGATTTCTTCCAGTGATTTGATTCTCTGGGTAAACATAATACATGTAGTTCTTTTCAGGATTTCATGTCAGACAGACATGATTTCAAAGCCACATTACATTTTAGAACATGTACTAACTCTAGTATTGCGACACAACCTAATTTATTGTGACCAAATCCAAGGGCTATGCTACTGCACAGTGCGCATTATGCTGCCTGGCTTGTAGGATGACAGCACAAGTACATGTCAGTACATACTTGGCAGTAGGTACATGCATTTATTTTCACGAATAGCTCCACCTAAGTTTGGATGCAAGCTATGCTAGACCGTCTTTCTGACCAATATTTTCCTCTAATCCCCCCCCCCCCCACAATGCTATCCTTTCTTCACAATACATTGTATTTGCAGTGTGTCAATGCAAAGAAAGCATAGCAAAAAAATTGTTTTACAAATTCAGTTGCAGGCAGCAATAAAAATCATCATATTCTTAAATATTTGTGTGATATGTAACGCATTAAGGAAATTACTGTATGTCATAACCCGTTCTTATGAACTCAAACTGTCCATATGTGTCCAGCTCAAAATTCTTTTCTTCGCTTTCTGCACATGGCCACAGGTTCATGCATAGTGATCTTTTTTTTTTTCCTATTCACACACGGCCAACACTTTTTCATGGACACAACTTCAATCAGTTAAAATGGTTTGACATTAACCCAGAGAAGAGGCTATTTTTACATACCCCATCATAAAACAGGATGGTTCAGCTATGGTCTATCAGCAGATGGGTAATAGCCACAGCAATACTGGTGTCGTCACACAAATCCCAACACTCTGGCATCTGCTTTGACAATTTTAGGGTTAAAATAATTGAAAGCAAAGAAATACTCATCTCATTATTGCATCTTCTGTGCGATCATAAAATTACAAGATAAAAGTGTGATAAAATGAAAAATAAAATGTTTCTGTTTTGATTGAAAAGTAACTGTATTTTAATTCAAAATGAACAATGTGCGTCACAAATATTTCATCAAGAGAGATAAAAGAAGACATCTATCTTCACAAACTTAACTAGGAACTAAGAGTTATGCCCTTCAGTTTCAACTTCAGTCTCATCCCGCTCAAGAAATATACTTTCAAAATAGTACAAAAAAATAGTACAACTATAAATCAGATTCATTCACAGTTGTAAAATGTTAAAAAAAAAAAAAAAAAGCAAATGAAAAAATGAGACACTGTGAGACCTTATGTTACACAATTAATAAGAAAAAAAACTTGGCAGTGTTCATATTAAGAGTAAGAGTAATATTTGTTCAGGTGCCATGTCCCTATTCTACCCCCCCCATCATACAGACATACACACTAATAGAAACATTAATGTTCTTTCCACCTTTCGTCTGATCTGCTTTGTCCATTTCTTTCTCCTGATTTAAGTACGTGTTGGCAAGGAAGTTTCTTGATCAGCTTATTAACCTATTCTATTGGCAAGTACAAAGTTCCTTCTGTCCTTTTCCACTAACAAACGCATGCCACATCCTTCCACAACAACTAAACAACACTGATATAACAGAAATGATCATCAAATTACAACTACAAATGGAGTAGAACAAGCCATTTTGACCAACATCCAAATGACTTCCCTTTGCCAACGTTCTATATATGTCTATCAACCTCGTGATGGAGGTTATCTTGACACCCTTTGCCCAGGACAAGAGATATAATACAAGTATGGTAAAGAAGGAAAAAAAAAATCACTTTTTCGTTCATTATATGACACATGAATAACAAAACATTCCAAAAAATCTCCTTAAGATGAACACTGTTGTTTTTTTTTTCTTTGCTTATTGTGATAATTTTTCGTAATTTTTTGCATCATGTGTTTCGAATAACAAAAGAAATAGTGATTTTTTTTCTCCTTCTTTGAAAGGCTTGTGTTATACCTCTTGTACTTGGCAAAGAGAGGAAACCAAGCCAGCTGAAAAAATGGCCCATTACTTTCTCAGTGCCACTGATTGCAACAACTGGGTGATGCCAACAGATGACATCCATTTGACAGGTGATCTGACTGACAATGTTCCAGGAGACGTAGGAAAGCAAATGGTACACTACAAATGAGCATCTCAAACCACTTATACAATGACATCAATCAATACAGAAAAACAATACAACTCTCTGAGCTCTTACACTCTACTTCTTCCTCCATCTCTTCATGTATTTCTTTCTCTCCTTGAGCAAGGAGCTTATACTATTTATACTGGAGAGCAGACTCATGATGTCACCTTAACGAAACACGGTGTCTCTCATGCCAAGACTGGACGCCATGGCCATGAAGGCATTGCTATTTTGCTATGCTTGGTGTCCTTTACTACGCGTGGAGTTGGTCCCTTTACTGACCTAGTGAATCGTTTCTTGTAAACAAAGGGTTTGCAATCATGAGATAATGACAGTGTGAATTTCATTAACTAGGTGTCTTTCCCTCATGGGCATGGCTACACACTCAGCATGTGTGACGTCATCAGTCCGCTCTCCAGTACAAACAGCTTAAGCTCCTTGTCTTGGTCCTTCTCTCTTTTGCATGACTTGACATACAGTCCTTTGGACGATATATGATATATTACAATGACAAATCTCAATGCTTTTACACAATGACAACAATAGACATATACAATGCAATTTTACGAATTCCCACCATCGATTTCTTCCCCCATCGCTTCATCCAGTCCATCATCCTTTGCTGAATTAGTCTTGACGTAGAGAGATAACCTAAGGTAACAAGGGATACACTATAAAACGGTATATTACACGTGGCGATCTCAACTCACTTGACAACAGTATAAAAATACAATAGAAACATTTTTATGAGCTCTCTCCATCTATTTCTTCTTCCATCTCTTCATCTTGTCCGTCTTTCTTTTCGGGAGGTTTCTCATAAGCTTTATCTGACGGTGTGACCACCACACCCTCCCATACACTCATTTCTGTAGCAATACCTGCGGATAAACAGACAGATTGGTCTTTGTGATTAGGATTATTGGGGAGTGGAAAATGCATGTTCTTAAGTCCAGGGCAAAAGAGTCAGAAGTAGGCACAGTTTTAATTATTTTGAACTCTGATACCAAAGGTTTTCTTTTTTTCACAAAATGAAAATTTTAACTTTTTTAAGTTCAAAAAAGAAAAAAAGAAAAAAAGGAAATTTTGGATCTGAGTAAAAAAATTGTTCAAAATGGTCATAACTCAAAATCGCCCAGTGGCACTATGTCGTAGGTGCAAGACATATGGTACAGGGTCGTTTTTTTTTTCAATGTTTATATTGTCAAGGCTGGACCTATGCTGCCTTTGCTTTCAGTGTCCCAGAAAAAGGCCTTCAATATAAATAAAAATGTATCTACAATTTATTTTCGTCAATACCAAAATATAGAGGAAGTCATCAAAAAAAAAAAACTACACTTCTCTCAAAATCAAATCTGGTCACTTCTGCTGTGTACATTTCCAATCCTCACTTTATTAGTTCGTTGGGAAATATGGCAAGTGTTACACTGTGCAGAAATGTTGTAAAGTGTACTCTTTCAGCAAACATTTATGCATCAATACAAAGATATTAACAACATATATATTCATGCCATTAATCTATCCACACATATAAACATACAAACACATATTATGTAAACAGATGAATATAACTAAACTCCAGACTTCTTAAAATACATTTCTGTTTGTCTGATTTGTATAAGCTAAGAATTCCTGATTCTCTGATGAAAATTTCTCAATGTTTAATGCTAATTAAACATTCATTCCATATTCACTCATTGGGCGTTACTGCAGAATGAACTATGGTTTCCAAATTTATTTAAATACAGATTTTCTATGATTAATTCTCGCCACCTGTTCCATCCAGACCCACTTAAATTCTAACAATACAATCCAGGATCTTCAGTTTACTGACATAAATTGGATCAGGCCATAAAAGTGGTTAAACATAATTAAGTAAAAAATAATTATTAATTCATTAAAACTCATTACAATAGTGTAATGGGTCAGACAAAGTCTGATCAGAAAAGCGTTATGATAAACTGTTATAGTTATATCAGACTAACAACTGTGTAACCTATTCCCTAATCTCTTTCTCATATAAATGGAAACTTACAATGATAGACATTAATTACACATTTCTTGCTGTGTTCTACTTACTGGCATTGCCCTCCATGCCCAAGATCTGCTTGTAGCCTCCATGGCTGAGAACTCGTAACAATGTTTGGGCTGTGAAACACACTTGGTCCTGGAGTCAAATTGAGGAGAAAAAAAAAACAATTAATGCATTATAACCAATTTTAAAACAAGCAGAGGAGTTGATCAGGCATACTCTTGCATATGCTCCTGTGCCTTAAAAAAAAAGCACAAAGAAAAATTGCAGAAGGAAGAAAAAAAAAAAAGCACACACATAACTGTATCCTACTTTTTCCAAATCAAGAAACATAGGATCTCAAATATGGAAAAAGAATAAAGGTTTTCCTAACAAATATTTTCACATACATGTATGAGTAGCATAGATAGTTACATGAGAAAATATTTAATCTCAGAAGGGTCAAGAGAGGCTGATCCTTTCAAACACCAAAATGCAATTTATTTTCCAAATAACACTAGAATTATAAGATGCCTATTAAATACCTCTCACCTAAATGATTCATTTCAAATTTAGAAAAGAAATAGATAGTAAGATCACATGCCCCGATTTCTGGTGGCAGAAAAGGAAGACCAGAATCAAAAAGTCTATTTCTCTTGAATAACAGAGGAAAAAAGTATTCCTTTACCTGCTGCTCTAAGGTCATGACTGTATGAACACGAATGGTCCCCTGTTCACATGGGTCTGTGATCCCAACTGAACCTGGAAGGAAAAAGCCTGCTGCCAACATCTGGAGTGATCGTCTGAGGAAAATCCAGGTTTGATTATCCAAGTCACAATTTCCATGTAGTCAGGAGAAAAACAACCAAAAATGATGGTTTAAAGATGTAGTGTTATATTGTCAGGGAACTTTGAAAGTCTCAAGTCTCTTACTTTGACTAATTACAATCACTTCAGCAATTAAAAAAAGAATATATTTCAACAAGTCTAGAGTTCAGATATAGCTGTGTTTAAATAAATAAAAAAAATATAAAAAAATTCAATTGCATGATAAGCAGGAGATTACAGGAAGGACTTTATGCCCTACCACAGAATATTGATAAAACAAACTCCTAATGCAGAATCTGTTGAGGTGTTGGGGTGGGGCAAAAGGCAAGACACCCCACCCCCACGAAAACTACTATAATCTATAAAAAAAAAAAATTCGTACATAAATATTTCGTGTATTTATATGATCAGGAAATCCTCCTACTCAAATATTTGGACACCCCCCCCCCCCCCCCTGCTATGAAAACTATACTATAATCCATTTTTTTTTAATTCTTATGTATAAATATTTCATGTAATTATATGATCAGAAAAGCCTCTTACTTGAATGTTTGGACATCCGCACCGCTATGAAAACTACTATAATCTATTAAAAAAAATATTCTTATATATAAAATGTGGTCAGGAATTCCTCTTACTTGAACGCTTGGACACCCACATTGCTATGAAAATTATTATAATCCACAAAAAAAATATTCTTAGGAAATCCTCTTACTTGAATGCTTGATTGATAGGAAGAGGCTGCCGAGATGGATTGTTCACTACTGCAAAATGTGCCTGGAAGAAAAAAAAAAAGTAAAATAGCATCATCTTACACTTGAACAGATAAATGCATCAAAAATAAGAGAGAAATAACATCAACATATACATATGACGAAACCCACAGAGTCATTAAGGACCTAAAATTATGGGTCACTGAATATGAAATTACAAGAGTAAAGGTTGCTAAAAACAATTTGCATAAATAACACTATCGCACTCCTAAAATTCTTGATAGAATGAGTTGTGGTGATGGCATACCAGCACATTAACTATCCTCCATCACTTCCACAACTGTTCTCCACAACCAAGAAAATGTTGTTGTTGTGTTGGGGTTTAACAGCACATCAGCACAATTACCGCTATATTGTGTCAAACACGTTAAGATACACGTCAAGAAGAAGAGAGGAAAGAAAGTGGGACAGAAGACAGGAGCAAGGAGAGAGGGAGAGAGAGAGAAGATGTCTCCCCTGGAATGTCAAGTCGAGGATGGCACTCCATGGGAGACATCTCACCAATGGCGGGCTTACACTGCCTGCAGGTGGGCGCAGAGAGCCTACTTATAAACCCCAGGCCCCCGCGGGGGACAACCAGGAAAATGATTGGGCACTTTGGCCAATAACGAGAACAAGACATGGGAAAACAAAGTTGTTTACCAATAAATCGATGATCCATGGTGTGAGTGGGGACATTCCTTCAAATCTATTTCTCAGGTCTCTGAGTAGACGAATTAAAACCTTGACACTTGAGTGCTGCCCATTTTCTTCAAACCACCGTGCATGTCTGATGGCTGCTAGCCGACCATTCATCATCTTGCCATCCACTGTAAGAAATCAGCATGAGAAATGATCAATATAACATAATCCAAGTTGTATATATTAATCACAAATTAAAATATCACTGAATAAATTCCACTGACAAATTAAGTGAAATATAAGATATTATAGCCTTTTCATGAGACACCATATTCTCCATTTATGAATGCTAAATTTCATGATGAAATCAACTTTTGATAATACAAAAAAAAAAAAATTGTATGTGTCTAAATTTCAACAATAAGAAGGACACATACAGAATGGGGTCTTTTAAGATACTAAGTTTTCATAACTACTAGTTTTAATTTTTTGTGCTAATCCAATCTCTCCATTTCGATAGTTAACCATATCTCTATATGGATCTGTCAGGATAGCTCTAGTACTCCTAATGACTAAGACCTCTACTTCTCATGTATTCTACGAGCTAGAAAACAATTTCATCTTCCAAGGACAGAAAACAAAACGGTACAGCAAAGTGTGACATAGCACACTGCTGACTAAACAGTGGTAAAAACTATGTCTCTTGGTTCAGAGAAGTAAAAAAATAGATATAAAGTCAAAATATGTGTGCAGTCCTTTAGAAAAACTTACAGTGAAGCTCTGGATCCAGTTTCTTCAAGTTTGGAGGAATAGTTGTGACTAGACACTGCACTGATGCATCCCCACTGGTTACTTCAAAGCCTGACTCATTTGCCAACAGTGCCACAACTGTGAGAAAAATGCAGAAGTAAAGCGTTAACTGTTGTCGTAAATAAAAACTATTCAGTAATTTGTTTATGAATAAATAAATAAATATCACTTTTAAGGGGATACTTTGAAAAATCAAAGCACACTTTATATAAGAGGTGACCTCTTCCTGACAACCACTGCACTGAAGTCAAATCACTGAAAAAGTGAAATGGTTGAGTCACAACATGATTATATTTTCAAATATGTGATTACTTTTATGGAAGGTATGTAACATCATATTCCATGAAAAAAAAAATCAATAAACAAAGACATGAAGTTTCCATATTTAAAAAAAAAAATTGAAACAAAATTCCTCATTTTCCACCTCTCTGCTAACAAAAAGATTCCTTCCCCTCATTTTTACTGATGGTTTAATTTTAATGGGCAGGAACATCTCAGAGTAACACTGCCATTATCAACAGAAATAGGGATTGTTTCTGCTCAGCCCTATTTCTCTTTGCTGTATACAAATACTGATGAACAAACGGTGTAAAGGAGGAACAAACAGTGAAAAGGAGGAACAAATCATCTTTTAATCCATTGCTTGAAATATACATCATAAAAAATTTCTAAAAATGCAGTTGTGTATGGAAAAAGCCTTCTTCGTATTAATATCACAATACATTTATCATGTTTTTCTGTTGTTTTGTCATTAGTTGTCACTCATTCAAATGACACAAGGTAAAGTAATTTTTTTTCTTCTTTAGGTTGTCTGTCCAACATCTCTCATTTATTGTAAAGGGAAATAACACGGCTGGTCAAAAGGACAACCCATTGTTATAGATAACACTGATGTGAAGACTGAATATGGGAAATGAAAACAATGGATACTTACCAGTTTTGGGAGTGTTCTGAGCTGTTCTTTTTCTTGGTGGCACTGCCTCTGTTGAAAGAAGCGCACAAATAAAGAGCAAATAAATGTCAGTGTTAGACTGGTGACTTATTGGATAATGGCAATATACTGCTGAATGAGTTGACTGCAAAGGAAAACCCAACAGGAATCCAACATCAAATACACTAGACTAATATCCCAAGATAAGAAAGTTGCAACAGAGGCTTGCCAGATGAGACAAAATGGCAAAATCTGAATCCAAGTCCGATGTACAGCATAGCCCACTTTGAAAATATCTGACCAAGAACCAAGGAATTCAAAATCCTGGATTTGTCTGACAAAATCACAGAAAGCTGACATAATTGATACTTTCCATGCCACAAGTAACAATCCCTTTGTCCATACTAAATCACTGTGTCCTTTCCTGGCCTACTAGAGAATACAGAGCTACAACCAATCATGACTAGCGAGCTTGGAATACAGTGCTGCATTTTCTTTCTCCCAACCCAAGGCAAGATCTTCTAATGACCACAATGGCAGAGTAAAAGACTTAACCTCTGCGTAATCAGAACAACAATTTTCACTAGATTACTTGAAGAATATTGGGAATTTAAAAAAAAAAAAAAAACTGATTCAAAAACAAAAATCAAACAAAATTCTCAAAGGTAATTTTGACAAACTTCCTATTGATATTAATTTACCTTCTTGTGGCTCTTGAGATTTCAGTTCCTCAGATACTTTGTTTGCCAAAGCTGTCACAGCTTCCTCTGTACAGAAATATTTGAAAATGACTATTATTATGCCAGTTTTCATCAACACTTGTCATGACAGATAACAAATTTTCCAAAGAAATATCTCAGCAAATGTCAAACAACTGGACCACTATCTTCTTCTTCTTTCATCTCCCGCTTGTAACGGTGGGTGTCTTGTGGGGAGATAAAGTCTTCTGTCAGCTGTAAGGCGAGTGGCTTGGAGGTGGGACATCCTATGGGTTCTGAGGGTATCTGCCACAGTCATTCCAGCATCATCTGGGCCTAACCCCTGGCTCTCCAGTCCGAGTATCTGGTATTATATCCCTGAAGAGCTAGTTGGTTTGAGAATAGTCTTGTGAGGTGTCCGAACCTCTTAATTCTCTGTTGTTTAATGTATTGCAGGACTGGTGTTGTTCCTACCATATCTCATGACCTCTTTCCTAATCCATATAGAGCAACTATAAATACAGGCAGAAAGTATAATGTTGCCAACATTCAACGAAGACAGTTGTAGTTACTTACTTGTAGGCAAAGTTTTAAACATGACCACTATGTCAGCCACATTATGTCCTGCCATCATAGTTCCTTTCTTGAATGATCCAACCTGTCGCACTTCCTCCAGTGTCTGATGCAATGAAACAAAAAATATACTATGACTTTATTCTGGTATGGCTTCACAGGTAGAACAAGCTGCAATGTATGTATTTAAGAATTTCATTAACAAAGTCTACCATGAAAGAAAGGGTTATAGATGAAAAAGAAGTAAATTTTAACAATTAACTTGAACAACTAAACATTGTTCCATTAGGCTAGCTATAACAATATTTTACACATCTAATTTTTGCCTGATGCAGTGGCTCAATGGGTATGGCGTCTGCTCATGGAGCAAAACAGGCCGGGATCGAAATGCGGGTTCTGCATCGGGGG
>JBCAUA010034333.1:0-12191 GCA_038406235.1 Peronia verruculata | reverse complement strand
CATCCATCCATCCATCCATCCATCCATCCATCCATCCATCCATCCATCCATCCATCCATCCATCCAATATTACCATTGGTGTTTTCTGAGTGGTTTACTTTTATTGCTGTGATCTGTTTCTTTCTGTGCCTAAACATCTAGGTCACGAGAGTGTTAATGTTTCTATCACGGGAGCCTCCTTTTTATGAATGTGTTAACTTGGTAGTGAAAACTTGGGTAAGTGCAAAGATCTCACCTGGGTCACACAGATTGGACACTACCTCCAGTCACGGATCACTGGCCAGGACTGTCTAATAATAGGCTCGAGGCTGTGCTTCGCCATACATTAGTTCATCGCCTCACTCTCCCTTACCATTCAAAATGGGGTTATTTCGGTAGCACTAATGGTGACCTCTTGACCCTTTCCTCTTTGTTCCTTTCCCCCTTTTCTCCCACGCGTGTATGTGTATCTATTATCTATATGGAATATTGCCTGCTGGCTGGATTAATGGATGGATGGATGGATGGAGAGTGGGTGGGTGGGTAAATGGATGGATGGATGGATGGTGGGTGAGTGGGTGGATAGATGGATGGATGGTTGGATGGTCAGATGAATGGAAGGTGTTTGCTGATCTTATTATCTACCTAGCTACCTATCTAATTACCTACCTACCAACCTACCCATCTACCTACCTATCTATCCACCTACTTACCTGTCTTTCTATCTATCCATCGATCGATCGATCAATCGACCAACGAAGCGATCTGTCTGTATATCTGTCTGTCTGTCAGCTTGTCTGTCTCCTTTTCCCTGTTTGTTTGTCTGTCTGTCTGTCTGTCTATCAATCAATCAATGTGTCTGTCTGTCTGATCGCCCTCCGTTTCATCTGTCCCAACCCCACCTCCTTCCAGTTCGTCAATGGACAGCTGAATGTTGTAACAGAGGAGATTTGGTAAAATCAGAATCGAATTCTGTATTCTGTCAGTAGAATACTGTAGAACGTTCACATCGTCAATATCGAGACTAACTAGACGTCTCTGCTTTTGTGCAAGCAGATTGATAACTTTTTTTGATTAAGTGTTTAGGATTCCTATATATACAACGGCTTTATTTCAACCTTTCGAGAAAAGATCAGTTTGATTTTCTTTGTGAAACATGACTGGCTTTCTTAGTTTTAGATTGTATATACTTCATTGTCCAAATACCGCATGTTAAAAGTGTCAAACTGTGGTCATAATTATACAATAAAATAACGCAATCATATCATTGTTTGTTATATAAATTGCAAATGAAGGCGGAATAAAGGCACAAATGACGAGATTATTAATGACAATGATATTAATGATTAGGCTTTATTTAAGATATTACGGCTTCTTTTAATTGGATTTGCCCTTAAAATAACAAATATTTGTTTGGAGAGGAGTTTTATTCATTTTTATTTGACTTTTTGTTTTGGTGGACGATAAATGAATCTAAAGCAATCGTAGATCCAGAATATTATCAAGAGGTATAAGTGTTTAATATATATATCAAATGTGTACATATGTCCTTTTGAGCAGGCTCTGGTACAGTATGGTAGATATAGAATTTATGGTCAGAGAGCTAAAGAATTGTAACACTAAAATAATCAATGTTCGCTATGAGAGGGTTGCACTAACTCTAGGACAAGGGAGACTGAAGTCTCTAAAATAAATTTCATGACAGCCCCCGACTTTAATATGACTTCTCTTTATCAGCAGCAGAGGAAATGAGACGGCCGATCGACAGAAGGAAAATCATATCAGATTGCAAATGATGAGATGGTAGCAATGTCTGTAAATTATCAGGGAAACGCCGGTCTTTTTCTCTCTTCCCAAGACTGTCTGTCTGTTTCTCTTCCTTGTTCACATGAATATCGCATTCCCTCTCTGCCCTTCCATCTCTCTCTCTCTCTCCTTTATTTTTTTTTTCTTCTCTTCTCTTTGCCCTCCCCTCCCCTCCCCATCCCTCGTTGACCCCTGTCTGTTCCTTCAATTTGAAGGCTTTACTCTGGAAAGTACCCCACTCACATTTCCCTTGTCTATTGTGGTGAGACCCTGATGGCCTAGATGCCCAAACTCTTGAGAACGATAGGGTCAAAATTGATGGATCATAAATGCAGGCAGTACCTCGCATGATGAGGAAAGAAACGTTTATATTACGTCCATAGCTATATGAGCATTGTGTTATGGAAAAAAAAAAGTTCTCATGTTTATTGTTGATTTGTTTTAAGATTGATTCTCTGATGAATTAAACATTCTCCTCGGATGTGTATTTATTATTTTTCAATGAGTTTCGTATTCTTATCGTATTCCACACATTCTATTTAAGCCGAGATCAATTCGTGTGCTAGATGTCTCTAAGAAAGAGTGATAACCCTCTCAGATTCGGAAGACAAACAGAGGGATTTTTCACATCATCGTAAACACAGCAACAAAAAACAACAGGATCAACAGCAGTCTTTTTTTTTTTTTTGGACACCTCATCGCCCCAACATTCAATTCATTTTGCTTGGAACTATCATAACTTGCTATAAATGTATCACCATGAAGTTTTAAATCTTTTCCGAGTTCAATCTCGCTATTCCTGAAGCTTTATGTTATATATGTTTTATACTCATAATGCTGACTTCTTTTGCCTCTGATTACTATTAATCTCATGGATGGCGTTTTTGCAAAGAACTGTTTGAGCCGGGTGCATCATAGCAAAACCAGTTATGTGGACGATGGTTGAGGATAAAACGTGATTTGTTTATGCTTGTCCTTGCTAATTTGACCTCAACTCAGCAAGATTCCTGTGTTGACTTCTAGGCACTTTTCCCTTCGCCATGGAACGGGACTGGATGAAGTTCGATATAGAATTAAATATTTAAAAAAATAGAAGGGTTACAGTCCTTGGATTCATAGGACACAGAATACGACGGACATTAAAACAAAATAAGTCGTCACCAACTGACAACGAATCAACGAGCAAGACAACCCCCCTCCCGCCCCTCCCATTTACTCTCCTCTTTCCCCACACCCCATTGATCCCACTCGTAAAGAGAGAAGCTCCGTGAGGAAACCAAGGGATAAATCGTAAATTGTTTGGGTAACTGGTCGAGAGAAACACCGTGAACATTAACAATGCATTTATGACTGTCTGAGCGAACTCGAAGACATTGATGGTTTCTGCTGTGTCTCCTAGGGTCCTATTGTCAGATGCTGCCATTGTAAAAGCAAACAATGTCACGGTTTTAGTGATTGCGATGACAATAGCAGAAGGTTCAGGGCATCAAACTGGGAACAGTAAGCAAACCTCCCGGTACAACTGAAGCGAAGCAACTAACGATTACAGTGACAGTTTGAAGCCTCCGTTAGCGATCCTACCCTCAAATGTCCCATTATGAAATCAAACATTTGCCAGCGATTACGCATGCTAGGACCACTGGGGACAGGACATCTACTACCTGAGTTAACTTTGCAAACACGAGGACAGGCTGACGTCTCTCTTAGCGATCTTGACCCCATAGGGGACACCCATTACGTAGATAGCCGGCCCAGATAACAAGTGACTCAATTTTATAGATTGCCCACCCAATCTGCTCTACGATCTCTGCTCTTCGCTGTCCGTCATCCGCCTATAGTGGGAATGAACGGCTCGACTGAGACGTCATCCGAAATTGCTATATCTCAGGCCAAATAATTTCTTCCTGTCAGAGTTACGGATTTGCATTTTGTTGTTTTGTAGAGATATCTGCTGCAACATTCGTTCTGATCTCGTTAATTCAGTGCAATAGTGGTGGCTTTTCCAAGAAAGAACAGAAAAAAAGAAGGAAAACAAGCACAATAAACTGCGTCTGTTGAAAATGTTCGGCTTCCACCTAGCACGCTGCTCGTTAAAACTGTTTAAGAGAGAAGACAATTACTATTTCCTATTGCTCTTGCAAGATTTTTGTTTTGTTCTCACCATGCTTTAGGAATGTCAGTGATCATCGTATCTAACATAGTGCAAGCAATAAAGAGAAATCTTTTTATTGATTCTTATAATTGTTTTTGTGGTTGGCTAGAGATTGAATCAAGGCCATGATCTCTCTCTTGCTAGAAGTGATGACAAGCCTGTGCAGGATTATATTGCGAGAATCAAACTGGATTATACGGGATTAAGTGGTCCTATAAAATCCCTAAGTAACAAATCAAACTGATGTAAGCCATTGAATAATAAAAAAAGACTGTACCTTAATCAATATCTGTGTAAACGGATAATGTTTGCGGGGAATTGGGGGGGGGGGAGGCACGGGTGAGGACCAGTTGACCCCAAATTTTGAGGATATCTTCTTAATAGGTTGTGTCTGAATAATATGCATCTTTTTCTCTAATTTTTGTTCATGAATTTGTAGGAAAATTGGATATTTAGTCGGAAATTGAGAAATATACAGATATATACAGAGATATATATATATATAAAAAAAAAAATATGGTTAATATTGTATATAATCATAATATGACCAAAAATAAAAAAAATGTAAGTTAGTAGTTATATGCGGCTATCTTATTACTGTGCCGAATTTCAAACGATTATCTTGAATACTACAGGAGTCTTAAGCTTTAGAAAAATGGCTAGTTTTCAAGATGGCGGCGTTGTCCTGGTAACGGACACAAGACAACTTTTTTTCCCACACGTTTCCTCTACTTTGGTCATGCTGACTCCGAATTTGAGGCTTCACAAAATCCTAAATTCAACCATTCAAAAAAAATATATATATATCATCTGACGACCTCTCTCCCCTCCCCCATCCCCCCCCACCCCCGCGCGCCCTCCGCCCCTTTATAAAAAAAAAAAAAAAAAACTTTATAAAATTCATGAGTTTGCTCTGCATGATTATCCTCTTCTCAGAAGGCAGATATCATCCTCTCCTATACATTGGCTATATCATTTTACTGACGACAGCAATTTAAAACTCGGATATTGGTACCTTTCTCAGATGGATAATGAAAGTCCTCAATATTTATGATAAGGAGAGGGGGGGGGGAGAGCACGATTACAGGTTTACAGAACAAACAGAAAGGAGCAGTAAAAATCAAAATACAACCACCATAATGTCTTTATAGATCAGGGGTGTCCAAAGTTTTTCTAGTGAGGGCGAAATACAAACAAATAAACAAAGGACCGGGCCACACTCCAAAGAGTATATCTGAAGCCTAAAAAAACAAAAGAAAGTAACTTATTATATTTTCAGTGAAATTTGACCTCACAGTGTTTGTTAGTCTCTTTTTACAACTTCCACCTTACCAGTTTGGATAAACCCGAAATATGTTTAAACTGAAATAATATGCCCGGTCCCTAAAATTTTGGTTTAAGCGTGTTCCACTGATTTTCAGAATTTGCTGCCGGCCAATAAAAACTGGACCGCGGGTTGCAGTTGGCCCGCCGGCCGTAGTTTGGACACACCTAGAAATCTTTTAATTACGTTATCATTGGTCTGCCCATTCACGATTGTCGCTTTTATTATCATCAGTAATAGATCATACTCGTCGCCCCCTTGGGGGCCCGGGCTATATAAGTAGATTCTCTGCTCCCAGCTGCAGGTGGTGTGAGCCCGCCATCGGTGGGATGTCTCTCAAGGAGTGCCATTCTCGACATTCCAGGGAAGACATCTCTTCTCTCTCTCCTTGCTCCTGTCTTCTGCCCCGCTTTCTTTCCTCTCTTCTTTTTGACGGGTAAACGTGTCATACCGTGTTTGACACAGTATAGCCGTAATCGTGCTGATGTGTCGTTAAACCCCAACACAAACAAACGAACAATCATAATTGTTGGCCTCATAGTAGGCCTAAATAACAGAATTGTTTCTTATCTAGTGGTTCCAAGGAACTGTTTCTGTAATACATTTAAGTGCCTCCTCTTTGGATGTTGTAGACACTTCATACTGCCAGTTGTATAAATTCCTATATGGCGCTGCATAATCTAAAAGTAATAGCAATGAATAGAGTTAATATTTCTCCAATCGCCCTAAAAGAATACGCGTGGATCTCTGGTCAAAGCTGGCCACCACTGGTGTCTGTCAGCGAAATCAGTAGAAACACTACTGTAGTCTGAGATAAAACAGTAATAGTCAAGCTGAGTTAGCGGGCAGGAGGCGCATACAATACATTTTATGGCGTGACACCATGCATAATTCAATAGATCGCTGAGATTGTGAATAAGATAAAAACTGTGGCAAATAAGACAAGATTAAGTTACGGATGTTCAGATAAGAGCAAGCTATTAAGGGAGAGATGACAGCAACGTAAAATCATTCTCTGGTAAATATTTGAGGAAAACAAAAACTCTTTTTAATTGATGTAATAGCACTGAACTGGCCTGTGGCTCTTGACTCATAGAGGCGTAAGAAGAGAAACAGCATAGAAGTAACTCTTTATGAATAGATGATGCATATGGTAAAAGCTGCGACAGAGATTTGCATGTAACGATATGCCAGGCAACTGTGAGGAGGAGATTAGTCTCGTAGCGAGGGAAAGAAAGAAAAAAAGAGACTTTTGTTGTAGTATCAGAAAAATGACCTGTTGTACAGGAATTTCTTCCTTCTTCTGCTTCTTTTTCTTGTTCTTTTTCTTCTGCTTCTTCTTCTTTTTCTTTGGTTTTCCTTTTCTTCTTCTTCGTTTTCTTTTTTTTTTTTTTCATCGAATCCCACGACTATGTAGTCCGTTAGTGGGGTCACTGACGACGGTCCCATTCATTTCCTCACTGATGATGTCTCTAATTACATGCCATTTTGTTGCTGTTCCCTGCTGCCTTTGGAGACTTTGGGAAACTGAAGCCTGTCCATTTTTTGATATTGCAGTTGCATAATCTGTATCCAGGCTTGCCTTGCCTTTTTTACGTTCTGTTGTGCCTTGAAGGATTGTTTCTGTCTTTCTGGATCGTCGTTTGTAGAAGATGAAATTATGAAATTACCCAAGTACTCCTCATACAGTTACAGTGCCGGTCTGTGAAATCGAAAGATGAGAATCTTACTCCCCACCAGTGCGGATATTTTTGCAGACCAGATCAGTCTGCCCAAATATTTGTACATGAGATGTGATATTAATGGTTCCTTTCTGGGAGCTATTCTTATTCAAAGGTGTGATTGGTGTTATCCTTTGATAAGGTTTATTTCAAGAGTAAGTTTCAGTCTTTATAGCTCGAAAAATTATAAGTGTGAAACATTGTTCACTAGTTACCTAATAGTTATACAACGAAGAATCTGCCTGGACAATGCATTAAGCATTTGCTCATGTTCGGCAACCATCTGTTAAATGAAGGTGACCACAAATGGCTTGGTCCAGGCATCTGATGGCATCTCTTTCGGCCACATTTATGGCCCCTTCCAGATCTAATGTTTTGAAGGTGATTTTCTTGAAAAGGTGTGTGGATGGGGAGGGGGGGGGGTGATATGATGGAGGCCACATTTGACAAAATGTAGTGAATAATCTTTGTCTACTCTCGTAAGGTTGTTTACTTTATTCTAGATTTATCTATCTGAACCAACTCACTGCACTGGGACTAATAGTATGAACTTATATGGACGTTCATTATTGTAGTATTTTCTGAGAGCGATTTCTGGAAATAAGAAATTGTAAAAATTTGGCTACATCAGGAATTCTTTTTGGAAAAGGGCTGAGGGGGGGAGGGGGGGCGGGAAAGGGGCGGGGGAGGGGGCGGTTGGGATAGAGGACAGCAGGTAGAGAACATAAGGCCAGGTCTTATCCAGTGTTGAGAGGAAGTATATCATAAGAGTTCCTGCAATCTCAACATTTTGTTTGTCAGCTGTCTGTGAGAAAGTAAATGTTTATGTGGCTGATTTAAGGGAAATGTTTAGGGTCTCCAGTTCACAGTAGTTCCTAAACTGATAACAAAAGTTCGTTTTGCTTTGCCCCCCCCCCCCAAAAAAAGGGCAGAGAATATAGTTGAGCCCATTATACTGATTCATCTCTGGAAGCTGAAGAAAGTACAAATAGAAGGAAATAGTTTTTCTTGTTTTTAAATTGATATCGGGTAAATCTGACCTTTCTTCCTCTTGCACACAAAACGAACCTTTCATCTTACTTCCCTGAGTTTCTCTGTAAATGGTGGACTTTGTGTCAATCGAGAGACACCTGCTGGAAAGCTGTAATATTATTATCATAATAAAGGAGAAATTATTTTGTGCACATCCTAAATGAACTAGATACCCTTCTCTCCACTAGAGACAAGGAACAAAGTGTGCATTTAAATTTACAAAAACAACCACAACAACCACAGATGATATGCAATGATTAGCTGTATTAAGACTAAGAGAAACTGAAAGAAAAGGATAAACAAACACACACGCACACAACACACACTCATGCACGCAAGCATGCACGCACACACACACACACACAACAAAACCACTTAAATTAAAAGTATTAACAAATTGAAACAAAAACAAACAAACAAATAAACAATTTATAAACCTTTGTTTTTTTTTTTTGCTCAATTAATTAATTAATTAATATGTCCACCGAAAAATAAACAAAAAAACTTGTATTTGCTGCTGACAAAGAACGAAGGAAAAACACATAGTTACAAAAAAGGAAAGTATTTTTTCTGGCCCCTCTCAAACCATCAAAATTCGTCATGGCTGTATAAACAACTAGAACATTTTCTTATCTGTGCCCATATAGTCGATGACTCGCGAGCGTGCTTGATCCGAATTGTACGTTCGATAGTATGACACGCTCAAAACACGTTTTATTTGAGTAACTTTCACTTTAATCAACCAAAATATGAACAGCGAGATGTGCACGCTTTGCCATACACTATATACACTATATATATATATATATTTTTTTTTTTAAAAAAATCTCCTACTGAGGTCTCTTGAAATATATATATATAATATATAATCATCATTTATTATAATGTTGTTCGTAATTTATGTCGATACTATCACCAATAATAACAAGCTTTTCGTGAAACTGTGAAAAGAATTGATACGATTAAACTGGTGCATGTGTCGTCAGCATGTTATATTGCTCCCCGCAAATAAAGTATCGAAAATGGTAGGCCTATTTTGACCTGTATAGTTATTCTTTCTATTTCTAGCCACTGTCTCTGTTAGAGTGACCTTCTGGTTATGCTACCAGCTGGAAATCATTAGGGATGCTGGGTCCTGTAGAGAGGTGATAGGACAGAGGTCGTGGCTTTAGCTTTAGGCTACATCGCAACCCGCGATGCAAAAGATAGAGCGAAACAGAAGAGGCACTTGCTTGAGAGAGAGAAAGAGGGGGAGAGAGAGAGAGAGAGAGAGAGAGAGAGAGAGAGAGAGAAAAAGACAGGAAGAGAGAAATTTGGGTCTTTTTTCTATATAGAGAAGAACAGGGATATAGATTAAGGGAAGGCATAGCAAAGCGAGAGGAATAGTGAGTTAATGTTTAAGTTTTTTGTTTTGTTTTGTTTAACGGCGCATCAGCACGATTGTGCTGTGAGTACATTGTGCCCAAAGACTATAATTGTAATGAAGTTTAAGAGTTGAAAGGAATATTTATGGTATATCAAATAATGTAAATCCGAATATCAAAGATCACATACTAAATAATTGCGTAACCACACTGTTTGCTGTCTGATTTGCCGCATATTTACCATTTTCTTCAATCACGCTGGGACAGAATTTTTGAAATCTGGAATAAGGAAATCGTTGCTTGTTAGCGGGCGAGAGACAGGGAGATAGAGGAGGAGACGGGGCATGGACGGATATGAAGTGAAAATACAGTGCGGATTTCGCGAGGATCAGCACAGCTGACGTTAATAATATCCAATTTCAGCGTTGTGTCGTCATCGTATTGGATTCTGCATACGGTCACTTTCTGAGATAGGATTCGTTTCTTTCTTTGTTTATGCTCCTTACATGACAGCCTTAAGACAATGAATGCACTTCCTCAAGTGTGTTATTGGCTTGGTTAGAAGTAACAGACTAACCGTGAGAGGAACTTGCATAAATTCACGAGGCAGGGCACTGTAAGAGGATTGGTGTTTATAAAGAGATGAGGAACCCCGAACACTGAAATTGGAAGTATGGGAGTGCCTTTGCATTACATTTTAGGAGGATTGACACAGTTTTCTGCAAGAGATTTAGTTTGTTTGTTTGTTGGGATTTTTAATTTTGTTCAGATGGTTCTGATCGGATTTATCCTCGTAGAGTGCTTCTTTTTAATACAGGCAGTTACTTTTCAATATGTTTTCAGACATCTCGGTAGTATTGATTAAATCAACGATTGGACTAGACGGTGGAATTGTTCGAAATCTAGTATTGAGATTCTACTTCAAAGTCCTACTTATTATGTGGGATAATTTGTGAAAGCCTGTGGTTTTTCTTTTATACAAAAAGTCACATACTCTAGAAGTGCAAGTTGAGCCAGATTGTAGAACTTTGATTAAAAGGTGTCAACGTTCTTGCATTGAGATTATACGTAAATATCTTATGTCGTAAACTATTATTGAAATTTATAGACAACTGATGGCTCTCTGTGGGTATCGAAGGCTTAAAACTTACACTACACATGCTGGAGCTGCTTGAGGTAGATCGTGTTGGAATACCAAAATAGGCCGTGTAATTTTTTCATACAGCTATTTGTACTGCATTGGCGGTTTTCACCCAGAGGGTTGTTCCGCCATGCAGCTTTATGTAGCATGAGCCTCATTTGTCAGTCAGCAGTGGGGACCATCAATTAGTATTTCCAAAATTGTCTGTCAGTATGGCTTGTCTCTTTTGAAGATGACATTTATTTCTAGTAGGTCGGGAAAACTTCAAGTTTTACTCAATCCCATTGTTATTATTGTGATTGATACTATTATTATTATCATTATCAATCTTATTATTATTATTATTATTTTATCAAAGTTTTGCTGTCCGTCTTAGAGGATCCAACTCGTAAACCTAGTGATTCGTGCCAGGCGCAATATAACCATGGTAGCGTTGAAGCACCGTTATGTCCCAATACAAACACAAACATCCAAGGCGATAAAAAAATCTGATCAGTACTGATCTTGTCTTCGTAATTATATGTAGCGGCTTTTAGCAAAACTTTCAAGTACTACAAGAACATCAAACTGTATATTTGTTAAGCAAATGGAATTCTCATATATATCATGACATTCTTAAGATTGTGTATATGAAGACAGTAATTAGGATATATATATAGGCAAGATAGTCGATATGTCATGACATTGTTATAGCTCTGGTTTATTATTTACGAGGTACTGCTGTAGTAATGTGACACTGAAAACCCTAGATTGACACTCCGCCGTTTACCTGTGTGACATCTGCACGGATCCCGTCTACATTATTCTTGTTCTTAACACTGATCTCATTGTTATGTTATCTCGTGGATTTGTAGGAAATCAATAACTCTGAAAGCGAGAATAAGATTGTTTTTCTCACTTTCTATCTAAAGTTTGTCACCCTTGGGCTCGTTGTTCCATCTGCCTCCCGCTCACTGTATGGGTGATTACAAACACACATGACACATAAACACAAACACACACACACAAATACACACACACAAATACTCACACACAGACAGACACACACACACACACACAGATACACACACACATACGAGCGCCCACGGCAAACACACTCACACATACACAGTGTGACGCCGTGTCTCATAAATCTTTGCTCATGTTTTATTGGAGACATTCAAAACAAAACACATAATTTTCGGAGCTGATAACAAGTGTGCTTCACTCGCTCATTACAAGAAACAAGAAACTTGATGAAGCTCGCTCGATACTGATCATGGATGAGAGAAATCAAGACAAAATATTACAACGCTTTAAAATCTGTTCTCTTCAATTCAACAAGAGAATGGTGAGCGATGATTTTTCTTTTCTCTAAACTCATTTCATTGTATTTATGGCTCCCAGTATCGGTTGTTTGTCAGGTCAAAGCAGGAAAATAGATTTATTGACCAGTTTACTTTTCCCATCATAAATAAAAAAGAACACTGACTATAGAATTGATCATCGCTTCGTCCTTCTTTCCTTTTCCTGCCCATGGTGATTGCAAACGGTGTCCTCCTATTTCTCCTCTCTATCCCTTTCTCATTTACCCTTGAGTCTCGTCCTGCCCCTCGCCGCGATAGATAGATAGATAGATAGATAGATAGATAGATAGATAGATAGATAGATAGATAGATAGATAGATAGATAG
>JBCAUA010034322.1:0-12191 GCA_038406235.1 Peronia verruculata | reverse complement strand
TAGATAGATAGATAGATAGATAGATAGATAGATAGATAGATAGATAGATAGATAGATAGATAGATAGATAGTCAGGTTGTAACATGCCGAGAAAGATATTATATGATTTTTGACTAAGAGAATGATAGGAATTAACATTATGAATTCCTTGCTATAATAGGAACGTTTGACTTTCAGTGGTTTGGAAATGTCATCGTTATTAACACAAAGACAGAGAGATAGAGAGAGGGGGGGGGGGAGAGGAAAGGGAGAGAGACGAAAGAGTGAAAAAAGATAAGTCTGTAAAGAGATTTCGGTCTTATGAAATAGTAAGTAAAATGCAATATCAGCAATAGACTCATTTGAACCAGTAGTGTCTCAAGTTGCAAAACCCTCTGTGAGAATGAAAGTGAGTTATAGCGTGGTGAAATAACTTAGGTAAACTACGCCATAAATCACAGTTCGCCCATTACGGTTTGGACTAATCCTAATGATTGGTTGATAAGCTTTTGGATGACCCAATCGGAGATTTGGTTACTTTACGTCTGATGAGAAACACTCCAGAGATTAGTGGTTAAGATGAGATTCAGACAGGAAAATGGGGCAAGGGCTGCTCAAAGTCAAGTAGACAAATTCTACGGTTAGTTGAGAAAGAACTAGATATAAATGATAAATATAAATGACCATTATTACAACATCTGCACTGACACAATTAGGAAAACATTTAAAATGTGGCCACGAATTTGCTTATCCAGCGCAAAACATGCAAGGTTAACTCTAGTCCTTTGAATCATCCATTCTGCAAGCCCTTTACATGCACTTTTGTTGGAAATTAGTCGGGAAACAGACATCTGTCTTCAGAGCATATTTCTGCAACTATAGTGTCACGAACTTTGAATGTGAATGGGTGTTAGTTGTGACGTTGTAAGGTGGTAATCAGGCAGTGGATACGGACGAGATGCGCACAGGAACGGAAAAATGATGTAGAATTTATTGCAGGTGCTTAGTAACAATACAAACTTTAGGGCACCTGTGTAACTCCGATGCATACCGCTCACTGCATTCCACTCCTCTTGCATTGTTCTCAACTTTCTCTCCCGCTGGGCCCTTAATACATGTATGTAGACGCCAGCCTGTCTCGAACTCTTGTGGACCTACGCGTGCTCACAACTACCATCACTACACATATAACCGTGACGTAGTGTGCACAGGTGACGTACTACACACACACAAGGTCTGACTAAAACCGAACTCTCTCGAACCCACGTGTGCCCACCACCGCTATCGTCTCACACCAAACCGTGACGTAGTGAATACATGTGACGTATATAAAAAAAAAAATTTTTTTTTTTTTTGGTCAGATTGTGGACTTAAATGATTCATGGCACAAAGAAATCATTTTATAATCTCGGCAAAGTGTCAGTTCTGAACAAAGGAGAAATAGCCTGACACAACACTACTAGTGCAACAACACATAAATTTTACATCTCCTTAGCATCTTCCATGAATGCAGCCTAGAAACACATGTCACTCAGTTTTCGATCACTCAAATCGCTGCTCCTTTGAAGGCGGTCTTAGCTAATAGTAACCCTATACTAGGTATGGCACACTCCACTTTGCAGCACTGCTATCAGTAGGACTGATTACAGTTGCGTATGACGCCTCGAGGGGATTCACAGGGAACACGATAGAGACACAGATGAATACTTGGAAGTGTGAGATTAAAGGGGGGGAGAGGGGGGGGGGGAGGTGCGGGTCCTGAGAGTGATTTTTCGAATGCTTAGAATAGGGATTTTTTAAGCTTCAAATTCAGATTCAGCATGTTCAAATTAGAAGAAAAGTGTGGAAAAAATTTTTGTTTTGCAACCGGTTGCCATGACAGCGCCGTCATATTGGATTTTGTGTTTTGAAAATTAGCTATTTTCAAAAGACTAAGACCCCTAGCGTATTGAATAGAATTGTTTGAAAGTTTGCACATGAATAATATAATTCAAACATAATTCTATCTAGAGGACAAAATGCATTTGCTTTTTGTTTATAATTCATAAAATATTTTTTATAAATTTTTGAAATACGTATATGGATGGATGTAATTTTTTCGCAATTTTCCAGCAAATATCCAATTTTCCTTCAGAAACAGAAGAGAAATTGTGAAAAAGCGATAAATATTATCAAAACTCATGCTATGGAGAATGTATATTCCAAATTTGAAGGCAATTGATTGGTTGAGAAATAAAAAAAGCCTTAGGGAAAAAAGTGAAGAAATCATAAATATGAAGAAAATTGCAATTGAATTTTCACAATCTCTCCATACAGTCATTTAGTGGGGTGGTGTTGGTGCCGTTTTGGGGCATAAAGCATATGTTTCTGGCCCTATCCATTCTTTTTCTGGTATCAGAAGAGTTCAAAGTGTGTAAAAATAGGAAAACCCCACTCTTGATATTTTGGACGCAAAACCTTATTTTCAGGACCCGCACCCCCTTTAAGGATGGGGGGGGGAGGGGGGGGGAACACAACCAAAATGGCATGAAATCGAAAAAAAAAAAAGGCGCTTAGCAGGAGACTGGAAATTGTTTATAGTCAACCGCGTCCAGCGGGGATTAAGATGGTAATGAAGAATTTTTGTGTGGTGTATGTTTAGGCTAACGTCTTTCAGATAATAAGGAAACATCACATAATCAAGAAGAATTATATTGCCAACACATCGGTAACATTGCTGGTTTGAAATACAATGCAATTTATCCAATGAGAAATTCTGCACAGCAAATCCTCATACATCTAAGTTTACGATGGAGACGTATTGATGTGAGTTCTCTTCGTGTGGCCTCACAACACAAGTGTTACAAATGTTTTGCTCAACCAGTGACTGGAAACAGTGCTGAGTGATGTTGTCAACTTCTTGAAACTAACGAGAAACAACTCCTTTAATTATGCAAACTTTTGACAGCAAGACACACGGCGATTTAAGAAGTGATGGGTGATGACAAAGAAAGAGAGCAAAAGAAAAGATGGAGGAAGAGGAGGGAGAGGAAGAGATGAGGTAGAAAAAGAAGATAGAGAGGAGCAAAAAATCCAAGAATCTAATAAAAGACCGCATCATGAATTTGAGTAGAGTAATCGCAGGTAATGTAGTTCCGCCACTCTTGCTACTTTCTCGGAACTTAATCGCTAGCCATAGCCGGCACGAACCATTTCACATGGTCGTTGCAACATCATCATTCTGGTGGCTTCCGCTATTTGCATAATGGCGCTGTCAGGCGCGAGCTGCTAATTAGCCCTGGTGTCTGGAAAGTCATTAGCCTGTCAGTGCCCATCTACACTAGTCTCAGATCGACGGCTACTTGGGACGGTGATTTACAACAGAGACCTTAAACGCTACATCAACATTCTTTGACAAAACATCTTTTCTCTGACCGCTTCCATTTCGAGAAAATCAAGAATAATTTGTATTCTCTTCATCTAACATCAAATACGCTTTGGCGATTTTTCAGGGACGTACATTTCTCAAGATGGGGCTACTAACAATCTCCAATCGTTTTTGACCTCCACTGCTCTTTGAGAATCAGCAAATCTCATTCTCGTCTATTCTCCGATCTTATCTTTCCCATCTTCAACATCTTCTTCGTCGGGGTTACTTGTGACTGTGCCGTGTTTGCAAAGCCAGCGTATTGGGGACGGATGAACAGCGGTAACTTAATTATTATTTCAACATGATGTGTGATGAGAGAATAAAATGCAATTTTTAGAGAATAAACACATGCAACAGGTTGTCTTTTAATCCTACACGGTTTACAAGCCGACGACAAGTGCAACGGGTTCTAGAGAACTCTAAAATTCTGAATGTAAACTACCGTAATCTCAACCCCATGGCGAGATAAATAGATCATAGTTACCACTCTCGTATCCAAAAATACAGTTGTTGAGAATGTGGATCACTGGTTTTGAAAGAGAGAAACAATAACGCAAAAAAGCAGAGGATCGGCATTTACAGGGTTAATATTGTGGGAAAGTTATAGCTGAATAGTTGAGAATGTGGATCACTGGTTTTGAAAGAGAGAAACAATAACGCAAAAAAGCAGAAGATCGGCACTTACAGGGTTAATATTGTGGGAAAGTTATAGCTGAATAGGGTGGATACATTATGAAATTGTGACAAAAAGGGGCGTTTTATCAAATTACGTTGGTACAGGCCCGGTAATAGGCCCCGAGCGATGGAGCTAAAGCTAAGATCATCAACTCTCGTCCTGGAGACTAGAATTGATGTGGATTAGCCGATATGGCCTCCCTTGTATAATGTGTCGTAAGAACAACGGGATCACGAACATTAGACGGTATAAGACATGAAAAAGAATGTGCTTTTTTTAACGAGACTTGGGACTTCTCCTGGTCATAAAACGAATTGGGAAAAAGATTAATAGATGCTGTAGTTACACAGAAAAATAGGCTAATGACTCACTTACACCATTTTTTCTCGCCGTTTTGTTAAGACAGAGGGTTGTGTGATATTTGAGACGTGACAGCCTTACGGAATATGGTACTACTTATAAGAATAGGCTAAATCAGTTCTTATTCTAGGCCGTAAAGGTGAGAGAAGATCCATTTTTATCTGCTTATATATTTTCTCTTCTGCAACATCTTATTACTCAGGTTAGCCCACAAGGACAACTGACATAAGGACATGTTCCGACCAATAACATGTATAACGATGGGATTATAAAGATGGATTGTTATTTTACCTTGGCGTCGCTAGGTATATTTATCACTGATGATCGGTCATATATCCTTTGGCGGCTGATATCAAAGAGTCAATCTAACAAAAAAACAAACAGACGAATTAACAAACAAACACATGGATAAACAAACAGATAAACTAACAAACAAACAAAAGCCAATTAATTGCAGATGTCAAACTACTCGTTTATAATTGATCAACGACATAGACATTAGCCATCCATGAAGACGGGATGCTCATTCTTTCCGCTTATTTTAGTAAGGAACCATGGTGTGAGTTAGAAACTGTCTTTGTTTGAATAGCGTGATATCACAATAACAAACTGCTGTCCTCTGTTCCCTGGCTGCTGAGCTCTAGGTTTACACGTGTAGTAAATGAAGTCAAAATGTAACTTGGAAATCGTTCTAAGTTAAATTTCTTCCATGTGTCAAGAAAATTACAAAGTTACTTTACCTGACTTTATTTCCCGTTTTCCAACATGTCTCAATCTATATAGAATCCTGTTATGCAATCAGTGTCGAAAATCTCCGAAGCTAAAAGAAAAAAAAATATTACAGAACTCATTCCTATTTTCCCCACTTCTCTTTAATCCTGATGGCCTTCATGCATAGGTATTCACTGAGGTATTCTACAAGAAACAGAGAAAGGCTGGTTTTGTAAAGAACTTTGATCTAAATCAATCTTTGTGAAAAACAAGATCATTAAAGGTTTAGCTTCTAAAAAACCTTTAAAAGATTTTAATAGTTTAGAACTTGATAGGTTTTGTCAGACTGAATATTGGTTTTAAAAAAGCCTTACTCTTCGGTTATCTTTTTTTTTTTTTTTTAATCTAATTGAGCTCCTGTTTATCCTGTAAGATAATTGTGTCACTGGGCTGTAGGGGATTTAGACTGAACTTTCTCACTTTACTATTGTCTTTTAACTTCCTGGACAGCAAACAGTTTTGCAAGAATTGTGAAACATATTGCACCATCTGTCTCTGAGATAACATGACATACCTCGCAAACATCTCAGATGACAAAGAACTGTCTTGTATTACTTGTATCATTAATTAGTCATAGTGCTCCGTACCAATCTTGTGAACCAGCTTCTCTGAGATCGCATTCTCAAAGGAGTAAGTTAAACCATTGTAATCTGTACCATTGGGATTCATCGACAGAGACGGCTTGTCTCATGCAAGGACCAATCTTGTCGAGTTATCACTCTCCGAGCCAATCGTTTACGTAAAATGGTTCAAGTAGTCGCTGGGAGTATCAGTGATACTTTCAGAGAGAATGGATGGGAGGAGATCATAGGATTTCTGGGGGCTTTCCTTTATCCCTGTGCATTATTAATTACGATTCTGTGGTCTTTTGCCCAGCCACTGTGCTTAAAGCGATTCATCTATGCCTTTTCGTTAGGAATCAAACATTTCGTCGCTTGCTCTATCGCTTTTTTTCTTTCATCTGTCCATCCATCCATCCATCCATCCATTCATCCATCCATCCATCCATCCATCTATCCATCCATCCATCCATCCACCCATCCATCCATCCATCCATCCATCAAGTCATCTATCCCTCCATCCATCCATCCGTCCACCCATCCTTCCGTCCATCCATGCATCGACCCACCCACCCATCCATCCATCCATCCATCCATCCATCCATCCATCCATCCATCCATCCATCCATCTGTCTGTCTAGCCATCTTCTCTGTCCAATCATCTATAATTATAGATATCTCTATCAAGAAAACATCTATCAGGATTTCATTCTTGCTTTGTTTTCTTTTGTCAAGTTGTTAAATCTGTCTTTCAACCTCCCGTTCTATCATAAACCCCGGACTAACAAAGCAAACGCGACCGACAGGCAAGATAAATGAATTCACATCTTCAATGATATAAGATATTATTAAAACTTCAACTGAGAGATCGAGAAGAGAGAGAAAAAAAAATGATAGATAAAATCGGATATTGAAGAAAACTTAAATGGTAATGATGGTAGTGAGTACTTTGCGGGCGTATTCTGGGTAATAATAGGGCTCTCGCTGTCAGTTGAAACATACCGTGAAAGTTATAACGGAGAGGCTTCGTGGCTGCGATGGCTATTTAATCATGGTCACAAACCCTCACTACTATCAACTTCTGAACCTAAATCACTAATCCAGCCATGAAACCATGGAGTTTATCCCATGCTAGTTCATAATATTATGTACTTGCATAACACCTCTCGTTCTCTGTCTGTCTGTCGGTCTGTTTGTCTGGCTGGCTGGATGGCTGTCTATCTGGCTATCTGTCTGGCTGTCTGTCTGTCTCTCTCTTCTTATCGAATAGTTTTAGCCTTGACACCTGGTTCTAGACATTGTTATTCTACCTAAAAAAAAAAACACAAGTCAGTCATTTGGCCCGAAATAATAATCTTGAGGAGAGAGATCGATGAAGACTTGGTAGTTACGCAGTGGGTATATATACTTCGATACGTGATTTTGAGCAGTGCAAAATTGTGAGAGCATTTACCATTTCATTAAATTTTAACACGGCTTAGTAAGAGTTAAGGCTATATTGTGCCAGGTTAAGGAGAAATCCGGAATGTACTTTTCGTTTTCTTGTTCTTGAGAATATACGTACACCATATTTTTATTTCCATTGGATTTCAAAAGGCAACTGCTAGCCGGTCTTAAGTCTGTGTAGTATTGAAGTTCTAGCTTGACTCAAATCAATGATCTAGATTGTGGAGTTCTAACTCGATTCAAGTCAATGATCAGGATCTTAACTTGTGAAAAGAAAAAAAAAAGCGTGAACAAGGTGATAATATTGGATGTTATACCACTTTCCCTCGCTTATAACACGTATACTGCTTGTCGTTATAATGATAATTAGATATTTAGATCTTGTACTAGATCTATGATAATGATGACGGGCTAAGTTCGAATAGACACAAAGACTTTCCTTAATTAAAGTACGGCTCAACTCTCCCCTTTTCTGAAAAAGATTCCCATCATGACCATGATCGCCATGAACCGAAGATCTTTTGTTGCAATCCTAGGACAGTTTTCCATTTTATTTCATAAATAATTACTTCACCTCAAATCATTCGCCAAGCATTTCTCATGCATCATTTCATGGTCTCTCTCTCCTCCTGGGTCTTTTTTTTTTTTTTTTAAGATTCTGTTTATCACCACTAGAAGAATAGCCGGGTGTTAAATTATGCATGCAACGGCACAGATAAAAACGATTGTTGCCATCGGCTTGCTTCACACAGCAGTATGACCATACAACACGAGAGAGAATATCTAGCTGGGCAAATAAAGTAAGAGGGAAAAGAAATCAGCAATATACTACTAATAAAAAAATTCGAAGCTTCATCTTCATTTCCACTCTCCTGTTTAACCCTCCGTCTTTGCAGGAGAAATTTGCTATGGTCAACAGTCTCTCCGCTGGTCGTCCAGCCTACGTCAAGATAAGGACAGGCGCGAATGTTGAAATCTCATTAGGGCTTGCCTCGTGTCCAAGCATAGATGTCACTGACAGAAAACGCACCCTTAATTAAGGGCTGTGGACAGAAAGTCGATGTTTCCTTGATCATGTTACCTGTCAATACAGCAGGTTATGACAATACCGTAGTCTTTCTGTTAGCTTTGTAATGCCAAGGAAAAACTGATCTGCTAGACCTTGGATGATGAAGGCTCTGAGAAATTTGACCTGGAAACTCGATGACAAAGCCAGTTCGTGCCTTGGCGGGAGACCTCATGGGTTGCAACAGTTTCTGGAAAACACACACAGAAATGACACATATCCACGCAGAACACACATACATACACACACAGACACACAGATACACACACAACAACAACTATTGACATAAAATGGTTGGCAATCAACCATAGAGAAAAACAAATCTATATTAGTTATGCATTAACTGAGGACAAAAGAATTGATCTTCAGAAGACAAGAACCATGTCCTGACGTTCTGCCGCCTCGAGTGACGGCTATTGGTTTTTGTGAATACGCTCAAAAATACCCTAAACTTCAGCTTCAGCCAAAACAAAGATGCCTTGACATTTTGCATAGCTGAAAGGCGCTGCACCATTGCCTTGCTTCATTATGACTGAGTTCTCTTTGCATTCTTTCTCACTAGCCTGAGGTGGTTCTGCTATACACTGCTGCCAGTCTTTGGTTTTTGTGTTTTAAATACATTTGGCATTTTATGAACTGTGTTAATTTAGCATTTGTAGGGGTCTCGGACTTTTTATTTATGTCTTTTCTCTGTGCAGTACCATGTGGGTCGCTGGGCATATCCTAGGTCTTAGGTTTTCCAGATCGTTCGCCATCTTCTCCACACGTTCACATCACCACCGAAAGTTGCTTTTTAAGCAGCTTTGCATTGCATTTTGTAACCAAACTTCAAGAACAATACTATCAGCAAAATAGACAAACAAAACACAGCTACAATTGTTTTCTTAAAGAAAATGTGAAAACAAGTTAAGTCTTCTCTACTATCTATCAGATCATGATATGGCTGATTCCCTGATTACATTAACCTTTTCACTGTTATCATAGTAATGATAAATGGCAATTGGTAATCGTTTGACGCCGAACGGGAGAGGCTCGAAATACTTTACAATTTTTTGTCACCCAGACAAATTCAATGGAGACACTTTGGTACGACCAAAGGATACCAGAAGGGAAGTTCTCAGGTTCATTAAATGTAGTTGATTATGGGACAATACTGTTCTTTGTCAGTATCACAGGACATTTAAATCCGGATGGAGCCAGAAAACATGTGTAAATAATAGTCGTTCTCAAGGAGGAAGATTAGGCCCCGCCAAGATTCGAACCCATGAAGTTTTCATCCTGAATCCGTCGGCTCAACGGCTAAACTTTTGTTTTTTCTTTAAATTAAAAAAAAAAAAAAACAATTACTGCTATCACTTGAATGAACATGTCCGATAGATTTACATAACCAATGCCACGGCACAGCCAATAGGCTGAAAAGGTCAAGCAAGAGCATCAAACTTTGACTATGACAACCTAAAAGGAAACTACAATAATTTAATTTGTATCTGTTTACATCGATTTGCCTTTAATTTGACTTCTCTGTACAGAATAACGCTCAGGATCTGTAACTGCGTCCTCCCCAAAGGCTGTCTTCGTTTCGAATTCGATCAATGAACGGTTGAAACAGCCTCAGTTTTATCGGCGATCATGAAAGACATTGTTTTCTCTACAATCCATTATGAGCTTGAGCTGAAAGGTTCCGCAGGTCGTGTTATCCAGAGCACTGACCTCTACCATGCGGCAAAATAACAGAGCACTGAAATGCTTGGCTCGCCTTCTGTTTCAGTTTTTGTTTGAAAACTGATTACTGTATTGTTTGTCAACAGCCAGTGTGGTGTCTTAGAACTGACGACTTTGGTTACTGGCAGTATGATTTGCTAACTAGCACTAGTAGCAGTGTGATTTGCTAACTAGTACTAGTAGCAGTGTGATTGGCTTTCTACCACTAGTAGCAGTGTGAAATGCTAACTAGCAGTGTGATTTGCTAACTAGCAGTATGCCTTGCTAACTAGCACTAGTAGCAGTGAGAATTGCCAACTAGCAGAGTGATTTACACATATAAGTCAGTAGCAGAGACTGGTGACTTAATCAAAATTAAGCAGATCAACCACTTTACTAAGTAATCCCTGCGATCATTAGTATAATATGCAAAAGTGTGTGACAGCAGAACAATTAAATATAGCTATACATCAATTAACCTTCACAACGTGGGGCCATTATTTCAGACGTTAATTGCATCATAAGACCACCTCATGATTGATTTTTTTTTTTTTTTTATGAGCGCCATTGTCAGCTGTTGGAACCATAAATAAATGCACCTGATGTGATTTTGAGTTTGGGTCGAATACCAGTTGCAAAAACCAGACCTAGGTATTTGACACAATTATCTCAAAATTATAATGTTTATAATTACGATTACAAAGATTAGATGCAGAGTAAAGACACTATTGGAACTACTGAACTAGAACAAAAACAACTTCCAGTTAACAATGTTTAATCTAAAGTCTAAAACAATAGCTACAGGTGATAAGGCAAAGTATGGGGAAAGAATATAATGAGAACATAGAAAATAATAAAAGAAATATACTGATAAAACGGAAATAGATCATAAAGGATTGCGAGATTCCAGTATCTGCTCCTTAGGATTACTTAACAAGGACGACAAGTTATATGGTTACCTGATCTCTTGTCTATCAAAGAATGATAGATGATTACAAAAACAATGACGCAGAAGCTCATAACGCGTTCATTTTTAATGTACAAAGTGTATGTACCAAATCAACATTAGATTTGGACCATAACGGTCCACTGGCTGACTGAAAGTGGATTCGCACGATAGCTGTATATGTTTGACAAGGTCGTAAAACAAGAATTCTGACTCAATTAAAGCCATCGCTGACGTCAAACGGGAATGTAACTTTCAAGTTAGCTATAAAAATGGATTTTTTTTTTTTTTTTAAATGAAACCTTTTTTCTTTTTGTTTTGTTTTGTTTTGTTTATTAGTATTAATTTCAAATCCCCTTTTAACAAACTTGTTGACATAGTAATACCAGTATTAACGAAAGAGCTAGGAAGACTAACTTTCTGTCAGTATATAAACGCTTTTTTAAAATTTCACACTAACAAAAACAATGAAATTGTCCTGACTGGTCCTAAAAGAAAGAAAACAATTCATTTCACGCTGTAACATTTTAACAAGCTTGTTTATTGTCATAATGTATGCCTTCTGACTTAAAATGTGGTACGTAAAGAGAGCTGCACTTAAATTATAACTGAGGAATATCTAAAGATCTAATCTGGGTTGTCTACATTGTCAAAGTGACCAGAACGTAAAAAACGTGTCTTCTAATAATCTATGACATTTCTGGTAATTTACAGGTATCTAGTAATTTTGTTTCAGATTTCTTTTTGGGTACTTAGTAAACGTCCATCACATATTGTTGACATAGTGCCTTTTCAGAGTGAAAGGATTCCTGGATTGTTGATCCATCTTTAGCCTAAGATTTTTAGCATCTATCTTGAGCATCCATCTGGCCAGCTTTCACAACTTTTTTCTTTCCTTTTTTTTTTTTTTTGTCAAAGACTTTTTATTTTTGGGGGGAGTGGGGAGGGGGGAGGAGGGAAGGGGTTGTTGTTGTTGTTGTTGTTGTTGTTGTTGTTGAATTGGGGTTTAACGGCACATCAGCACGTTTACGGCTATATTATGTCAAACACAGTAACATACATTTACACGTCATGAAGAAGAGAGGAAAAAAAGCGGGACAGAAGACAGGAGCAAGGAGACAGAGAAGAGATGTCTCCCCTGGAATGTCAAGGATTGCACTCCATGGGAGACATCCCACCGATGGCGGGCTCTCACCGCCTGCAGATGGGAGCAGAAAATATACTTGTAAACCATGGGTATCCGCGGAAGGGGGGGGGGGCTTTTTTTGACAAAACAT